>JBBPBX010038938.1:0-30143 GCA_038048925.1 Garcialebias charrua
TATGTTATACTGTACAGTATATACATGATACACACACACATTGTATTAATATACCGGTACATAATATTTGAACACTGCAACATTGTCAGATTAGAACTATCAGTTTGTTTTGATTTTAGGTCCCCTGTTACTCTCATGTGAATAAAGCAGTGGGATAATGTCTGTACAGAAAATATTCTATAACACAAGTTCATCTTTTGGGTATTACTACTGTTCTGGAAGTTGGAAATGTCTTAATAATTTAGTTTGAAAATGAAGAAAAAAGAAAACTTCCACAGTTTTGATCTATCTGTATTTTATTTTGAAGGAGAATTTTGAGTTGGCAGTGCATTGTGGGGTAGCAGCAGTTATAGTTATATATTATATATACTGTACTGTAGTTATATATTGAAGCTCTCGGCCCTGACCTCTCTGGATGGTTTTCAGAATCTGTTGGAATCCTGGCAAAAACCAATGCAGATATGTTCCTGTCTTTGATATTTTTTTGTACATCTACCTTGTAATGTTTTTGCAACTTTTTCTTTCCTTTTGTTTATTGTAATATATTTGTATCATTGATGTTCATCATTCTTTAGTTTGTAGCAGGTCGCTTTCGTAAATGAGCCCTCGAAGCTCAATAAGATTTACCTGACTAAATAAAGGTTGAATGAATGAATAGTTAGGAAAACGTTTTTGCAGAGAGAAAGCCTGTCTGTTAATGTATAAATTTCACCTCTTGAGTCATCAATCTTTTCTTTCACCTCCAAAAGCAATGGCTGTAAGTTCGCCATCTTATTTTAATTTGTTAAAAAAAATCTGTATGCCTCTTTTAACTGTCTATTGTTGTCACTGTTGTCATCATTCTTTGTTTGTAGCCAGGTCTCTCTTGTAAATGAGTCCTCGAGGCTCAATGAGATGCATAAATAAAGGTTGAATGAAACGTGCAGTTAAAAAGTTTATATGAAGATTCCTTTTAGAAATATATTTGATTGAAATGTATTTTATATTTAGCAAAAAATAGTACTTCATAAAGTGCAACAAAATATATTTTATAACAATGTACTTGAAGTATATTTAGATAAATCTATTTATTTAACAAGAAAGTTCATTCTCAATAGTCCAGAGGTATCTATTTACAGTATTTTACATTTTCAGGTTCAGGAAGTGTTACACCCAATCACAGAGGACAGGAAGACTGCAGCCAATCATGTGTCGTGGTCTGGATCCTCCCACTGGCTGCCAAAAGTCTGAACCGTGAGCGAGAGGGAGAGTCTGTCAGTAGATACATTTTGCACGCGAGAGCATGTAGTTGTCCTCCGAGCGCACGTGCGCGCGCTCGGATCTCTTTTCTACGCTCGCGCTCATCCCCATTGCGCGCGCGGGGCTGATTTGCGCTCGCACGAGAGTAATTTGCTCCCTCGAGGTATGTATTTGCTCTCGCGAGATCAGTGTTTTTTCTCGCGAGATCTGTCTTTATTCTGACGCCATAAGTTACTTTTAACAGTTCCAGGAACTCGTCGTAAACAAAGAGAATAATCTTCACATGAATGTGAAGAAGACAAAGGAGATGATTGTGGACTTCAGAAGGAACAAACACACCCATGCCCCACTGAAAATAGGTGGGTCTGCAGTGGAAGTGGTCTCCAGCTACAAATACTTGGGTGTACACATGAATGATAACCTCAGCTGGAGCAACAACACCACCAGCCTGATCAAGAAAGGTCATCAGAGACTCTACTTCCTCAGACGGCTGAGACGAGCTGGTCTGAGCAGCCCAGTTCTCACCTCCTTCTACAGGTGTGCAGTGGAGAGCATCCTGTGCTCCAGCATCAACGTGTGGCATGGAGGCTGCACAGTTGAAGAGAGGAAAGCTCTGCAGAGAGTGGTGAAGGCTGCACAGAAGTCTGTTGGAGTCAGTCTCCCCACCATCACAGACATTTACACCTCCAGATGCAGGAAAAGAGCCACCTGCATCATGAAAGACCTCACTCATCCAGCACACTCACTCTTTGCCCCACTCCCCTCAGGACGGAGGTTGAGGAGCATCAAGTGTAGAACCACTAGACTGAGGAACAGCTTCTACCCTGAGGCTGTTAGACTCATGAATAAATAAAAATAAAATAAAAAATAAACACTGCAAAATATCACATCATGCTGATGCTGATCTGTTTTCTTGTTGCTGTGTTCATCTGTGACCATCTGCTCATACAGACTCATGTTCGTGCTGCTGTTTATTCCCACTATATTAGGCTTAGTGTTCATCACATGTACCACATGCGGTGCAAATGACAATAAAGACTCTCTCTCTCTCTCTCTCTCTAAACGCAGAGGTGACAGGGCCTTCTCTGTAGCAGGCCCAAGACTTTGGAATGAGTTACCTCTGCTCGTCAGACAGCCCCCTCCCTCTCGGTTTTCAAATCCCGTTTAAAGACCCATTACTATTCTGTTGCTTTCAACACCAGATGATCTGTGTTTGGTCGTTATATTTATTATCTGCAATGTTGTTATGTCTATATTTTGTAATTCATTGCGTCTGTGTTGCCTGTTGTTTGTTTGTACAGCACTTTGGTTGGCCTTGTCGCTGTTTTAAGTGCTCTATAAATAAAATGGTATGGTGTGGTATTTCCTTGACAGTGGTAAAATGTGATAAAATGAAGCGTAAGATCTGTTGAGCATAAATGTAACATACAACAAAATATATGTTGCCTTAAAATGAGCTAGAACGTCCAGAACTTGTGACAAGGTGATCAGCTGACCCTGAAGCTTGTTGGTGTTTCAGCTTCCTCTGTTCCTGCAGGAACGTGTCATTCCTCAGATTCATTTTTTTTAACTGATCTGTCTCTGATCGTGGACCGACTTTGGAGCTACGTGTGTTTGTAGACAGTTTCGAGCGGGGGACACGCAGCACTGCGGCTGCTCAGAGGGGAGGGGGAGACATTTGAGCCGTCTCTACCTGCAGTTTAGAGCAGGGGGGAGAGACAGCACACGCGTTGTTTGTTTTTAGCATTTTAGCAGTAACTAATTAGCGTTACACCAGTACAGACTGGTGGAGCGCAGTTGTTTGAAGCGCTAGGTTGTCAAGGGGGCGGGGCGCCCTGACGTATTACATCATGAAATTAGAATATCATGATATAACTTTTTTGCCCGGGCAAGCTTTTTTTACCGGTATTACCGGGAACGATATAATATGGCCCAGCCCTACTTAAAGACATTCCTTTTTGATAAATCCTGTAATTAGGGTTGGCTTGTCATGCTGCCTTAAGTTTAAACTACTAGAGAACAAGTTGAACTAATTTCCTTAAATTAATTGTTAATATTTTTTAGGTTTTCAATTGATACTATTTCCAATTTAACATGTGATTCTTGACCTGCCATTGTGTATCTGTTCCTACCAAACCCAGCCGGTCAAAGCAGATGACGCTTGTCCTGAGCCTGGTTCTGCTAAAGGTTACTTCCTCATGAGGGAGTTTTTCCTTACCACTGTCGCCTTCATACTTGCATAAGATGAGAGTTCTGTGATGGAGTTAAATTCAAAGCAGGCTGCTCCTCAGATAAATAATGTTAAATTATTTTTTATACATGAATGTTTCTATTCAGTGCCCTGAGATGACTTCTGTTGCGACTTGGAGCTATAAAAATAAACTGAATTGAATTAAACTGGCACATGCTAACATGTGTACAAGCAATGTAATATAAGTGATTACATAATAATATTACTAATAATGAATTCAATTTATAACGCACTTTTCATTAATGAAAATCTCAAAGTGCTAATACATAAATATTCACCCCCTTTAAAAAGACCGTCTTGATTCAACTCGGATAAGAGATTACTGACATGTACAAAATAGGGAATGGATGCAAAAAGACTTCCAAGATCACAACCCTCCGCAGGAGTTCTGTTAAATCAATCAGCAGGAAATAGAAGGAATATGGGGTATGTTTAAATATTTAAATCTAGTGGTCCAAATCCGTCTTTTGTATTACCCTTATCTGATGCATCTCCAATACCCTAATCAGATTATTATTATTTTTAACCAGATTCAGGTCATTTTTATGTGTCCTGAATCAGATGTCTAGCTGAAGTTTTCCCAAAAACCTCGAGTCCCAGTCATGTTGCATTTCATCTGGCTTTTACGTCTCTCCAGGGTGACATGTCACAATTCTGCACCTCAGTAGGCAGGAAGCAACAAGATTAAATGTACCGGTAAAAAATGAGGAAACAACCGTGCTTTAATTTCACAACTACTTCATAATCGATACACACATGCTAACATGTAGCATCCATATTCAGTTTTGTAAACACAGCTTGTGACGTAACTCCTTCTGAGTAAGTGGGTTGCGTCAGGACCATAGTGTTCGCACTGGAGTCTGATGGCAGGCGCATTTCACTTATAACGTGAACGACCACACAAGAAAATGCAACTCAGAGAAAAACCTGCAGGGTAAATGTAGCCTCAGACACATTTTGGTTTTCACAGTGGGATTTCTGAATGGACCCAGGCAGCACAGGAGGTTAAAGTTCTCGCCAAGCAAGATAGTCACCGAGCAAGCAGCCGAGTAAGGATGTGTGAACACCCTGCTTATATTGTTCCTTAATTTTATTACTTCTTGCAGAGTTTTTCAGACCCCTAGAGCACAGAGGAATTTGCTGGACATGTACTAATACATGTGTTCACTTAGCTTCCTTTAGTAAGTTGAACCAGGTTCTGTATGAGCAGACAACGGCGTTTACCTTCACCGTGCTCTTCCAGGTAGGCTTGGAGTCGAGCAATCAGATCTCCTTTGTTGCCTTTAGTTTCTAGACCTCGGGCATCACACTCCTGCCTCAGTTCAGCAAGCTGAAGAAGAAACAAAAACAAACAAGTTACTAAGGAAAAGTCAAAATGTTAAATTATAATTTGTTTTGGAGAGACATGAAAACAGTCCGACCGATCTGCAAACCATTAGCAGGTTGGACTTAACACAAATTGTGTATATTTCTTTACTGGAAAGAAAAGTTCACCCCAGTACAGATTTGGCTGATTTTCTATTTTAGTTTAGATAAACTATTTGTAATAAGTTATCAAGCCAAGCTTTCCATGAGAGCTCTTCAAGCTAATGCTTAGCTAATTTTAAAACAAATATGCTCTTTAAGCGAGGATATGTTGGAGGCTTTTGTCTCCCAGACTTGAGTGTTTAAGTATCCAGATATTCTTGTTTTTATAGGTGCCAGCCTAGCTAAAGTTACAGGTTTTCTCGAAACATTTTATTTAGTTGCATGTGTGTGCGTTAGCTTCTGCTCACGTCCATTCTCAGCTTCAGCAGCCAGCGGATAGTTTTATTTTTTTCCAATTTCTCCTGTCAGCCCACTGTGTGGCTAACATCGACTACAGACTGTTCACCACAAATAAATCCGCCTGATAAATCAGAAATATTTATTTAACAGCGCAACAAACCTTCAGTTTCTGCAGCTCTACTACTTCAGCCATCTTCCTGGAATCTTCTGTCCTCCAATCAAATTGAAGCTGCGCTCCTTCTTTGCACCTCCCACGCAGCGGGCTTGCCTACAGCGCCTCCTGTCAGTCAGATGGACACACTGCAGCCCCGCCAACAAGCTGGGTAAAAGTTAGAAACGCATCAAACATCTAATAAAATGATAATAAACTAATGCACAAAAAAATTCTTTAAATTTCAAACTAGTACAGCGGAAAAAACAATGGAAAGAAAAACGTATTCATGGTTCAAGGTTATTTATTTATTTATTTTAAGTAGCAATCAGTATGGGTTTAGAGGAAAAAACTACATCAATGGCTCTCATGGATTTAATGGAACAAATAACTAATGCTGTCGATCTATTTGAAAGATAGGAAACAGTTTGTGCAAATAAATGATGTTAGATCTGACCTCCGTGATATCACTTGTGGAGTTCCTCAGGGTTCTGTGCTTGGAACAAAGTTATTTATTTTATATGTGAATTACATGGTAAATGTGTCAGGACTACTTAAATGTGTTCTTTTTGCCGATGACACCACATTTTTCTGTTCGGGTAATGACATAAAACAGATTTTGGATATGATGAAAACAGAATTTATAAAAATACAAACTTGGTTTAAATTAAACAAATTATCTTTGAATTTAGATAAAACTAATTACATGATATTCAGTAACAAAAAGAGAATTGTTGACGATCCATTTGAAATTGAAGATGTTGTGATCTGTAAAGTGAGTGAAGTGAAGTTTCTGGGTGTTATCATTGATGACAAACTGACATGGAAACATCATGTAAATTCCATTAAAAAAATAGCTAGATCAATTGCAGTACTGTATAAAGTCAGGGATTTTTTAATTGATAAAGCTCTGCATATGTTGTATAACACAATCATTGCTCCACATTTAATCTATTGTATTGAGGTTTGGGGAAAAGCGTGCAAAACTATTACAAAGCCTGTTTTTATTTTACAAAAGAGAGCTGTAAGAGTAATCACCAGAAAACATTTCAGTCACCCATCAAACACCTTGTTTCTTCAGCTAAACTTATTGAAATTCCAGGAATTGGTAGAATATAGTATTTTATCAGTTATGTATAGGGCTCATAATAACACATTACCTTTAAATATCCAAAGAAATTTTATAAAAAGACAAAGTTATTACAATCTCAAAGGGACAGAGATATTCATCAAACCACAATTCAGAACCAGCTTAAAGGGACGGTCTACCTCAATTCAGGGAGTTCGATTGTGGAATGCTCTGGAGAGTGATGTTAAAAATGCAAAATCAATGTATACATTTAAGAAAAAGGTCAAAAAGGACTTGCTCAAAAACTATATATGATGTAGCTTAGTGCGTTTGTGTATTACAGTTAGAAAAATTAAGTAGAGTTATTCATTTTGTGATGTAGTTTGTGTATTACAGTTAGAAAAATTAAGTAGAATTATTCATTTTGTGATGTAGTTTGTGTATTACAGTTAGAAAAATTAAGTAGAATTATTCATTTTATGATCTAGTTTGTGTATTACAGTTAGGAAAATTAAGTAGAAAAAAAATTAAGTGTGATGTAGTTTGTGTATTACAGTTAGAAAAATTAAGTAGAATTATTCATTTTGTGATCTAGTTTGTGTATTACAGTTAGAAAAATTAAGTAGAATTATTCATTTTGTGATCTAGTTTGTGTATTACAGTTAGAAAAATTAAGTAGAATTATTCATTTTGTGATGTAGTTTGTGTATTACAGTTAGAAAAATAAGTAGAATTATTCATTCTGTGATGTAGCTTGAAGGTTATCATTGGTTGAACAAACTGTGAAATAAGGGGCAGATATAATAAGATTTCATCTTCTTTCTGCTCCCTTCATTTTATCCTACTTGTATTCTTGTATCTGATGAAACTGTCTTGTATTGTTCTTTTAAAATGAATGAATAAACATCAAATCAAATCAAATCAAATGTATTGTTTATTTACAGGGCCGGCCCAAGCCTGAGCGAAATTTGTTTGGGGCTCTCTATTTGTTTATTGTTTATGTTTATTAAATTTGTTCATTTTTTTTTACAAAAGAAACAGACAATCCCATAAATGATAACGTGCAAAATGTAAAAAAATGAAAGGTAGCAGAAAGAAGAATAAATCTTATTATATCTGCCCCTTTTTTCAAACAATCAGATTAAACAATAATAATCTTCCACCAACAGTACAAAATGACTAACTCTTTCTAATTTTCTAACTAATACAATACACATTACGTCATTTCATATATTTTTTTAACAAATTCATTTTGATCATTTTCTTAAATGTAAACATTGACTTGGCATTTTTAACTACATTCTCCAAGCCATTCCATAATCTAATTCCCTGGATTGAGGTAGAACGTCCCTTCAAACTAGTTCTGAATTGTGGTTTTACAAACATCTCTGTCCCCTTAAGATTATAACAACTTTGTCTTTTAACAAAATGCATTTGGATATTTAAAGGTAATGCGTTATTCTGAGCCCTATACATAACTGATAAAATATTATAATCTACCAAATCATGGAACTTCAATAACTTCAGTTGATAAAATAATGTACTGATGGATGACGGTAATGTTTTCTAGTGATAATTCTTACAGCTCTTTTCTGTAATACAAAAATAGGCTTTGTGATTGTTTTACACGCTTTCCCCCAAACATCAATACAATAGATTAAGTGTGGAACAATGATTGTGTTATACAACAAATACAGAGCTTTATCATTCAATAAGTCTCTGACTTTGTACAGTACTGCAATCGATTTAGCTATTTTTATTCTTACAGAATTTATGTGTTGTTTCCATGTCAGTTTGTCATCAATGATAACACCCAAAAACTTCACCTCACTCACTCTACAAATCTCAACACCCTCAATTTTGAGTGGAACATCAACAGTTTTCTTTTTATTACTGAATATCATGTAATTAGTTTTTTCTAGATTTAATGATAATTTATTTATTTTAAACCAAGTTTGTATTTTGACAAATTCTGTCTTAATCAATTCCAACATTTGTTCTACATCTTCACCTAAACAGAAAAATGTGGTATCATAAGCAAAAAGTACACATTTAAGGAGTCCTGACACATTTATCAAGTCAACACGGTTACACAACTGGTAGAGCTGCTGCCTCTCAGCGAGCAGGTCCCCGGTTCAAATCCTGGTCCAGGGGCCCTTCTGGGTGGAGTTTGCATGTTTTCTCCGTGCATGCGTGGGTTTTCTCCGGGTGCTCCGGTTTCCTCCCACAGTCCAAAAACATGCATGTTAGGCTGATTGATAACTCTAAATTGTCCCTAGGTGTGAGTGAGACAGGTCCCTCTTGTAAATGAGTCCCCGTGGCTCAACGAGGCTAGCCTGTATAAATAAAGGTTGAATGAATGAATGAATGAATTCACATATAAAATAAATGGCTTTGGTCCAAGTACAGAGCCTTGGGGAACTCCACATGTGATATTACAGAGGTCAGATCTTACATCATTTATTTGTACAAATTGTTTCCTATCTTTTAAATAGCTAGATACCCACTGTAATGCTGGTCCTCTAATACCATATTTGTTCAATTTTTCAAGGAGAATGGTGTGATCAATAGTATCGAATGCTTTTTTTAAATCAACAAAAATACTGACACAATATTGTTTTTGATCGACAGCAGTAGTTATTTGTTCCATTAATTCCATGAGAGCCATTGATGTAGAGTTTTTTGCTCTGAACCCATACTGACTGTTGCTTAGAATATTTTGTTTATCTATAAATTGATCTAGTCTGTTCACAAATAGTTTTTCAAGAATTTTTGAAAACTGTGGTAACAAGGATATAGGTCTATAATTGTTGAACACACATTTATCACCATTTTTAAAAAGAGGAACTACCTTAGCTACTTTCATATTATCTGGAAATATCCATCCATCCATCCATTTTCTTCTGCTTATCCGGGGTCGGGTCGCGGGGGTAGCAGCCTAAGTAGGGAGGCCCAGACTTCCCTCTCCCCAGCCACTTGGAGCAGCTCCTCTGGGGGAATCCCAAGGCGTTCCCAGGCCAGCCGAGAAACATAGTCCCTCCAGCGTGTCCTGGGTCTTCCTCTGGGTCTCCTCCCGGTGGGACATGCCCGGAACACCTCACCAGGGAGGCGTCCAGGAGGCATCCTAACCAGATGCCCGAGCCACCTCAACTGGCTCCTCTCGATGTGGAGAAGCAGCGGCTCTACTCCGAGTCCCTCCCGGATGACTGAGCTTCTCACCCTATCTCTAAGGGAGAGTCCAGACACCCTGCGGAGAAAACTCATTTCAGCCGCTTGTATCCGAGATCTCGTTCTTTCGGTCATAACCCAGAGCTCATGACCATAGATGAGGGTGGGAACGTAGATCGATCGGTAAATTGAGAGCTTTGCCTTTTGACTCAGCTCTCTCTTCACCACGACAGACCGGTACAGCACCCGCTTCACTGCGGACGCTGCACCTATCCGCCTATCGATCTCACGCTCCAGTTTTCCCTCATTCGTGAACAAGACCCCGAGATACTTAAACTCCTCCACTTGGGGCAGGACCTCCTCCCCGACCCGGAGAAGGCATGCTACCCTTTTCCGCTCAAGACCATGGCCTCGGATTTGGAGGAACTGATCCTCATCCCGGCCGCATCACATTCAGCTGCAAACCGCTCCAGCGAAAGCTGTAGATCACGATCTGATGAAGCCAATAGGACCACATCATCTGCAAAAAACAGAGAAGCGATTCTAAGGCCACCAAAACGGATCCTCTCAACACCTTGGCTGCGCCTAGAAATTCTGTCCATAAAAGTTATGAACAGAATCGGTGACAAAGGGCAACCTTGGCGGAGTCCAACTCTCACCGGAAACGAGCCTGACTTACTGCCAGCAATGCGGACCAAGCTCTGACACCGGTCGTACAGGGACCTAACAGCCCATATCAAAGGGCCTGGTACCCCATACTCCCGGAGTACCCCCCACAGAACCCCCCGAGGGACGCGGTCGAATGCCTTCTCCAAGTCCACAAAGCACATGTAAACTGGTTGGGCAAACTCCCACGCACCCTCCAGGACCCTGCTGAGGGTGTAGAGCTGGTCCAGTGTTCCACGACCAGGACGAAAACCACACTGCTCCTCCTGAATCCGAGGTTCGACTATCCGACGGACCCTCCTCTCCAGAACCCCTGAATAGACCTTACCAGGGAGGCTTAAGAGTGTGATCCCCCTATAGTTGGAACACACCCTACGGTCCCCCTTTTTAAATAGGGGAACCACCACCCCAGTCTGCCAATCCAAGGGAACTGCCCCAGATGTCCACGCGATATTGCAGAGTCGCGTAAGCCAACACAACCCCACAACATCCAGAGCCCTAAGGAACTCAGGACGAATCTCATCCACCCCCGGAGCCCTGCCACCACGGAGCTTTTTAACCACCTCGGCGACCTCAGCACCAGAGATTGGAGAGCCCGACCCAAAATCCCCAGGCTCCGCTTCCTCAGTGGAAGACGTGCCAGTAGGATTGAGGAGGTCTTCGAAGTATTCCGCCCACCGACTCACAACATCCCGAGTTGAGGTCAACAGCACGCCATCCCCACCATAAATGGTGTTGGTCGCGTACCGCTTTCCCCCCCTGAGACGCCGGATGGTGGACCAGAATCGCCTCGAAGCCGTACGGAAGTCATTCTCCATGGCCTCTCCGAACTCCTCCCACGCCCGAGTTTTTGCCTCAGCAACCACCCGAGCCGCATGCCGCTTGGACTGCCGGTACCTATCTGCTGCTTCCGGGGTCCCACAGGCCAAAAAGGCCCAATAGGACTCCTTCTTCAGCTTGACAGCATCCCTCACCGCCGGTGTCCACCACCGGGTTCGAGGGTTGCCACCACGACAGGCACCAACAACCTTGCGGCCACAACTCCGATAAGCTGCCTCGACAATAGAGGCGCGGAACATGGCCCACTCGGGCTCAATGTCCCCCGCCTCCCTCGGAACGTGTTCAAAGCTCTCCCGGAGGTGGGAGTTAAAGCTCCGTCTTACGGGAGACTCTGCCAGACGTTCCCAGCAGACCCTCACAATACGTTTGGGCCTGCCAGGTCTGACCGGCATCCTCCCCCACCATCGGAGCCAACTCATCACCAGGTAGTGGTCAGTTGACAGCTCCGCCCCTCTCTTCACCCGAGTGTCCAAGACATGCGGCCGCAGATCAGATGAGACGACAACAAAGTCGATCATCGAACTGCGACCTAGGGTGTCCTGGTGCCAAGAGCACATATGGACACCCTTATGCCTGAACATGGTGTTCGTTATGGACAATCCATGACGAGCACAGAAGTCCAACAACAGAACACCACTCGGGTTCAGATCAGGGGGGCCGTTCCTCCCAACCACACCCCTCCAGGTCTCACTGTCATTGCCCACGTGAGCGTTGAAGTCCCCCAGCAGAACAAGGGAGTCCCTAGGAGGCGCACCCTCCAATACCCCCTCCAAGGACTCCAAAAATCTGAAAATATTCCTGTTGAAAATGATAAATTACATATATATGTAAACGGCTCAATAACATGGCTCATTATGTCCTTTACAAACATCATATCCATGTCCACCCAGTCTTTTGATCTCTTGTCTGTAATATTTTTTACTACATTCATTATTTCCTCTTTGGGGAGTGGTGGCGCAAAGGTTAAGAAGGTGAGCTTGTGATCGGAAGGTCGCCGGTTCAAGCCCCGGTACCGACAACATCAAAGATGTGGGTGGGATATGTGAAGCGGTCACACTTGTATCCACCCTCATCTGCCCCACTCTGGGCCCTTGAGCAAGGCCCTTAACCCCCACCATCTGCTCCCCCGGGAACCCTAGATAGCAGCTCTCTGCTCCACACAGAGGGCTGTGGTTGCTCGGTGGTCTGTGGTTGTGTCAGGAAGGGCATCCGGCGTAAAAACAACTGCCAAATCTTCGTGCGACCAGTTCGCTGTGGTGACCCCTAACGCAGGGAATAAAGCCGAAAGAAGAAAAAAAAAAATTATTTCCTCTTTGTTAGTTCCATTTAGAAAAATACTGTTTGTACAACCTGAAATTGAATGGCTCACATTATTATCTACTTTTGGTATTTTAGCTGCAAGGCTTGATCCAACATTCACAAAATATTGATTAAAACCATTTACAATTTCATTTTCATCGTGAACTTCATCGTTGTCTTTTACAAAATATTTTGAAATACCAGTTTTTGCTTTATGATTCTTCAGAACACTATTCATTACTCGCCATGTTGCTTTCATATCACCATTACTTTTATCTAATAATTTACTATAATATTCTTTCTTATGTTTCCTTATAATCCCTACTAATTTATTTTTATACTTTTTATATTTTTCTTCAGCATTCTGAGTTCGCAATTTCAAGAAACATGAATACAAATAATTCTTTTTTTACAAGCATTTCTCAACCCTTTTGTCATCCATGGTTGGTCAACAATATTTCTCTTTGTATAATTTGTTTGCACACAATTCTTTTCATACAGAGCTTCCAAGATATTCATAAACTCATCATATGATCTGTTCACATCATCAACATACACATCATTCCAGTCTTGTTTATCTAGATCCTCTTTCAATTTTTCAAAAACTTTTTTTGATGTGTTTATAATCTTTTTCTTCGTTGTAACTGCTTTTGTGATGCTTTGATCATTTTTATAGATTGTGAAAACTGGTAAAACTGGTAACTGTGAAACATGGCTCAACAAATCTGTTTTGAAAAATGACCTGGCAATCAATGAATTTAAGATCTATCGTTGTGATCGTAATAAAAGGGGAGGTGGGGTCGCTATTTACATCAGAGACTCTTTGGCTACCAGGATTGCATCTAAAAAAACAATCGCAAACCAGTGTGAGGCTTTAGCTGTGAACATCAGTTTGAAGGCAGGTCAGATCTTAACTGTTGTAGGTTGTTATCATCCCCCCTCCACAATACATGGTAAAAATGGAAAATGGAGCTTATTTATATAGCGCTTTCCAGCCCCCTGTAAGGAGCCCCAAAGCGCTTTACAATACCAGCCATCCTCCCATTCGTACACACATTCATACACCAGTAGTGGTAGCCTGCCTTGCAAGGCGCCATTCAGACCTACCGGGAGCAACTCAGGGTTAAGTGTCTTGCCCAGGGACACAACGACACATGGTGGAAGCTCTGTCCTCCCTGACTGAATTCATAGGAAATTTAAAACACAATGAGATTGTTATGGTAGGAGATTTCAACATTGATTGGAATAAGTTGACCCCCCTCTGTGATAAATTCAAGGAATGTTGACTATCTCTCAATCTAACACAACTTATCGATTCTCCCACCAGACCAAACAAAAAATGTCCCGAAAAATCTTCCACCTTAGACCTGTTTTTCACAAATGCACCTCGTAAATTTCCTGGTACAGGTGTATTTGCTAACATTTGAGTGATCATTCTGTAATAGTAGCTCTTAGATCTACTAAACTTCCACCTGCTAAGCCCAGGATAATTCAAAAAAGGGATTTGAAACGTTTCTGTGAACAGTCATTCCTTTAGGATCTATCCCACTTTGATTGGCAACGTATTCTACTAATCAACGACGTGAACACAGCTTGGAACTATTTTCATAATAGTTTCATTTTCTTTGTAAACAAACACGCTCCTTTCCGGCAGTTCAGGATAAAGGGCCGTGACAGCCCTAAATGTCTTTGTGTGAGTGCAGCTACAGTGTGCGCTCTCAGGACATGATCACCTGCTGTGTTCCGTCAGTGAGGACTGAACTTGGAAAAAGGGCCTTCTCCTATTCTGCTCCTGCTTCCTGGAATATCTTACAAAAAGATCTGAAGCTCTCTGCCCTGACCTCTCTAAATGGTTTTCAGAATCTGTTGGAATCCTGGCAAAAACCAATGCAGATTTGTTCCTGTTTTTGATTTTGTACATCTACCTTATAATGTTTTTGCTACTTTTTCTTTTTCTTTTGTTTATTGTTTAATGTATTTGTATTTGTTGTTCATCATTCTTTAGTTTGTAGCAGGTCGCTTTCGTAAATGAGCCCGCAAGGCTCAATAAGATTTACCTGACTAAATAAAGGTTGAATGAATGAATGAATGAAAAAAATATCCATCCAGTGATTACTTTCTGTAAGATTCATACAAATCTGTTGTGTGGTTCATGAGCTATGTTGCTAATTCAGACCTACCTCCAGAGTTCAGGAGGCCGGGCTGCGACAGAGTCAGTCCGAGCAGAGGAGGCTTTTTTGGACACATGAGCTGGGAACGGTCGGTAGACCCTAGCGGCCGAAAGTGGTACTGCTACCCCTAGCGGCCGAAAGTGGTAATAAAGTAACTTAGTAATCTAACTTAGTTACTTTCCAAATCAAGCAATCAGTAACTTAAGTACCGTATTTTCTGGTGTATAGGTCGCACCTGTGTATAGGTCGCATTGTCCAATTATCACCAATAGATTGGAAAAATCCCTAGATAGGTCGCACTGGTGTATAGGTCGCACTGGTGTACAGTATAGGTCGCACCTACGTTTAGCTCTGCTGCAAATGTCTGCCACAGGAGCGCACAACAAGGCTTTTAAGAAGATTAACACTTAAAAAGAATTATTTGTTTGATAAAAATTATAGCAAATATATGTCTGAGCTGAACTTTTCCTTAAAGGGGACCACAGATTCAAAATTCACTTTTTAATGTTTTTTTTAACTTTGGATATGTACTTCATAAAAAAACAGTACTAGGGCCAAAGAAATGCACCCAGTGGTTTATAATAATAATAATAATAATAATAATAATTTGTCACATTTGTCATCTGTGTATGTTCCCATACTTGACAGACGAAATTGGTCTTCTGCATTTAACCCAACCACCACCAGGTGGTGCAGTGAGCAGCGTAGTCGCGCTCGGGGGGCTGGAGAATTAGATGTGCACTCATAGACACCCCAATATTATTTACTCTAAGTAGATTTATTTGTCTGTGATAGAAACACTTTGTTCTCACTTCCTGCGGTTTATGACATCACAAACCGCAGCCACAACCCACACCAAACCTGAGTCCAGCCCCTCACCTGATTCCTGATTTCATCTCATCTTTTGTTTAAATGTTCTTAATTTCATGTGTACAGCACTTTGTTGCAGCTGTGGTTGTTTTAAATGGCTTTATAAATAAAGTATAATTGTTATTTTTACGTTTTAGTTCAATTTTTAGCGATCGCTCCCAACGCGCAGCCGGCAGAAATAAAACGAGCAGACCGCCGGCGAAGGGACCATCTGCGTGCGGGAACTGCTGGCTTTTGAGGTCCGTGGGGTCCGGTCAGAGGTTGCCTCATACGGATAAATTAACTGGAGACACTCGGTGAACTTTGTGTGTGTGTGGACTGAAGCAGCGATCGCTCCCAAAAGCGCCGCATGCAACGAGCGGTTAACTGGCGGTGTGCCGGAGGAGGAAGAGCTATCATTAGCCTCGGAGGTGGGCTAATGCTAAAAGGAGCTGCAAATGGCGGCGCGCGCAGACGGCTTTCGGTAAGTTATCTTAAGCTAGCACTAACAGTAAGTCAAATGAGTAATTAAAAAAGAGCTAATTTTAAAACAACAACATATTAGAGATACTGGCTGTTTCAGAGGGCGGAGTAAATGTAAACAGATTTTTGTAGGGCGTGGCATTCAGAGCTCATTATCATAAACCGGTCGTTTAGAACGGAAGTCAGAAAATGCATAACTAGAAAGGGGATATTTTATTATCTAAGAATTATTTTGTGCATTAAATTGAATGAATATGGTCTGGATAGCCCACAGAAATACCATAAAAATTTAAAAAACCAATATGTGGTTTCCTTTAATAAATGAACGTAATTGTGAAATTAGCTGAATTTAAAAATTTGTTTCACCGAAAGTGATAACAAGCCATAAATAGGTCGCACCTGAGTATAGGTCGCAGGCCTTGAAAAAAACATAAAAAGGTGCGACCTATACACCGGAAAATACGGTAAGTTACTATTCCCAAGGACTAATCAGTAACTTAACTAAGTTACTTTTTCAATGTAACTATGCCATCACTGACCCAGGCAATAAAACATTGCAATAGTCCAGTTTAGACGTGACAAATGCATGAAAAAGTTTTTTTTTTCTCATCATTTTAGATAAGATGTTTCTAATTTTAACGATATTACGCAGGCGGAAGAAAGCAGTTCTAGTAACGTTTTTAATGTTGGGGTTAAAAGACATGTCCTGATCAAAAATAACACTCAATATTTTTAACAGCTGGAGGCCAGATTAATGCCATCCAAGGAGGGTGAAATACTGAAAAATTCATTCCTAAGGTGCTCAGGTCCAAAAACTAAAACCTCAGTCTTGTTTGTATTCAAAAGCAGAAAATTTAGGGTCATCCAGGTTTTTATGTCTTTAAGACATGCTTGTAATCTAAGTAACTGATTGAGTTCATTGGGTTTCTTGGACAAATATAATTGTGTATCATCAGCATAACAATGAAAATTCATCAGATGCTGTTTAATAGCATTACCTAATGGAAGCATATACTGTATAAAGTAAAGAGTATTGGTCCAAGCACTGAGCCCTGAGGGACTCCATGACTAACTTTGGTGTACTTTGTATGAAGAAGATTCATTATTTATATTTACAAACTGGAATCTATCAGCTAAATATGATTTAAACCATTTTAGAGCTGTTCCTGTTATCCCAATATCATAGTCAAGCCTCTGTAGTAAAATATTGTGATCAACTGTATCAAATGCAGCACTGAGGTGAGGTCTAACAGGACCAGTGTGGACACAAATCCATTGTCTGAGGCCATGAGAATATAATTTGTGACTTTACTAGTGCTGTTTCTGTGCTATGATGAGCTCTACGCCCCGACTGAAACTCTTCAGATTATTTCTTTGCAGATGTTCACACAACTGACCTGCAACTATTTTCTCTATAAATTTTTTTAATATAAGCTAGATTGGCTATGTCTAAAAAAGCTAAGTCTGGTCCTCTGGACATTCAAAAAATAAAACAAAACAAAGCAAAAAAAATGTAGAAACGTTTCGTCTTTCGTCCGAAAGACTTCCTCAGTCTGAGTTGCTGTGTTCAGCTCAGTCTTATAAATAGCACCCTCCCACAGTGGATCAACCAGTTGGCTGATGACAGCCTGAAACCAGCTGCTCACATGATCAAGGAGGGCCATCAGCCTAACAATGGATCATTAGCACCCTGATGGTTGTTTGCTATTCACAGAGGGCTGAGTGATACTAGCAATAACAGCATTGTAAGAGGGAGACAGTTGAACCCGGAGGCCTCCACCCCTGTTGTGTTGTTGCTAATATGTAAGTGTAGAATCAGAGTACTGTAGACGGAGCTGACTTCATAACACCATGCTTTATTTCACTTCATCCAACTTCTCTTCTTCTTCTCCACACATCCTGTTCTCTCCCTACTCGGAGGTTCCCCTGCTGTCAGTCTTATGCAATTGCAGGACACAACATTTCCCTTTTCCTGAAACAATTACTTACATGTAAATTTGTACAGTAACCTGACAGCAGAAAATCAAAGTAATCAAATTATTATTTCTGTAAGCCAACAGTAATATGAAAGTTTACCCTGTTAACCCTTTGCATTACAGTATGAACAGTAGTAAATTTACTTGTCTTACAGAACAGTATGAACAGGAATAGTTTACACTTTTTTCACTCTAACTTACAAAACCTGACAACCAGCTTGGTGCATTTCTATCTCTTTGACTTCTTCTTAACACAGCAAGCGGTTCATCAGTATTTCCTGGCAGTGCATATGCATCGAGTACAGTATCATCATTTTGTTCTGCAGCACGTAAGATTTGTTTTGGGAAGAGTGCAAGTTTTGAAGCATTCCACTTGCGCCCATCACTCAGTAAGAAAGTATTTGGTCCAACTTTCTTCATTACAGTACGTGGTTCTGTGAATCTGGAAGATCCTTTGGAAACGTGATCCGGTCTGCGAACACGAACAGTGTCCCCCACGTTGAATGTTGGTACTTTAGCTCTCATTTTCTTGTCAGTATATTCCTTCATTTTGTTTTGCTTTTGTTTCACCCTCTGTTGTATTTGAGCTTGGCTTTTGCTCTTCAGTTCCACTGGGAGTATGTTTAACTTGGTACGCATCTTTCTGTTCCTCAGTAGTTCAAATGGAGTAGCTCCGGTAGTTGCATGCGGAGTAGCTCGGTAGTTGTGAAGGAATTCAGTGACAGCTTCCTTCCATGAGCTGTGACTTCTTTCAGCTGTTTGTATGCAGTCTTTAAGCACTCTGTTAAATCTTTCCACAGCACCATTTGCTCTGGGATAATATACACTTGACTTTAAGTGTTGTATCTCTCTCTCTCTCAGAAAAGTAGTAAACGCATGCGAAGTAAACTGAGTACCATTATCTGAAACAAGATACATCGGATTACCCTCCCTACTGAACACAGTGTTTAAAACCCGTATTATTACATCTGTAGTAACAGTAGGAGCGAATGCAACCTCAGGCCATTTGCTGTAGTAGTCTGTTAGCACAATAGCATAACGGCAGTCCCATTTAGCATTTTCAAACGGACCTGTAATGTCTATTGCAACTTTTTCCCATGGTTTGCTAGGAAATTCAACAGGAGTAAGTGGAGCAGTAGTAGTTATTTGTTGCACTGGAACAGCATTTGGCAACATCTGTACTTTATGTATGAAATTTTTATCATAACCAACTTCCCGAACTGACATTCCTGGAGAATGTTCTGAAGCAGTATTTGTTAAAGCTGGTTGAACCATAGAGGTAGTAGAAGTAGCAGTAGCAATTTGTCGTCCCTCAAGCTTCATTTGTAATGCTTGAAATAAATCTAAACCCAGCAGAGCAGCACCTGACTGAACAACAATAAGAGTACCTTCAGTAGACATACCATCATGAGAAATAGTAGCTTTTAAGCACCCTTTCACAGCAATTTTCTCTTTTGCATTTGATGGACGGTTTCTTTTCACAAAGATGGCCACCTTTACTCCTCTCTCAAACCATTGTTCCTCTCTATCAAGGATGTGAACATCTTCATCCTTGAAAGAGTGACCGCTGGCGTGGAGATGAGTGTAGACTGCAGAGTCCTGACCTGATGATGTTAATCTTCTGTGCTGGGCCAACATCATCAGGCTGCCTGGAGCTTAAGCTCCACTTTAATGAAATTCTTTTGAGGAATCTTTTATCTTGACAAGCCAAACTGGAGCTAGTAGTTGCTACCTCGGTGAGGTTGATGTGGACTTGAGCGAGCCGCTGTAAAATGGACGCTGGAAGCTTGTAAAAAGTAGCAGGACGTTACGGCACCAGCCGTGCACGTAAGGCTGGGACTATTTTACCGGAGCAGAGACCGAGAATCTTCGCACAGGTAAAACGTTGATGTTCAATGCGGACGGGAATCTAGCTGACGCCGCCGAATAGCTGCCATGTTCCTGGTTGTAAACACTCCAAGATAATTCCCTTCTCACCTTTCCTCCATCTTTCTCCTCCTCAACTCCTTAAATTTATTCTTTCCAGTACCTTAAGAAATATTTGCCTACAGATATAAAGTAATGTGTCATCTCATTACTCATGTCTGTTGTTCACAAAACTGAATTTGTCGACATTAAGTTTATTTGAAAATTGATCAGAACCAATCCATTATACACAGGTTTTGATGTAATTTTATGATTCTGTTAAATAAATGATTCATCTCATGGTGCATCAACATAAATTAACGTTTCATGCCTGTTACATCTCATCTGACCACACAATTTAATTGTAAATTCCTTAAAAAGAGAGAACTTGTGAAATAATTGTTGATAAGGTTGTGTCAGGTGTAACCTGCTCAATTCTTACATCTAGTGTATAAAACTGATTAGTAAATCTGATCCCTCATATATACTACAGATGGGATCGAACAGGCTTGTGGATGGTTTGGATGAGGCTATTATTTTTTGACAGTTCAGAGAGCTCAACAGGGCAAAAACAGTCCAAACATAAATCAGGTTACATTTCTAAAGTAGTAGGAATGATGGTTTGAATTTTCTCTCTAATTGAATTTTATTCATGAAGAATCTCAGTTAGTCATCACTGCTTATAGTTGTAGGGATACTTGGTTCAACAGAGATGGGACTTTTAATTAGTCTAGCTATAGTACTGAACAGAAACCTGGGTTACTTTATTCTCATCTATTAAAGATGAATAATATAATATTTCCAAGTTAAATAAAATTATTCAATGTTAGTGGAGCACCATTTTTTTCTTCTTTAAAGTACTTAACTCAGAATTGAACCAAGGAGCTAATTTCCTCTGATTGATTACTTTCTTTTTCAGTGGAGCAATTTTATCAAGTGAAGTTTGCAATACAGTTGTAAAATTATCAACAAAATCATCTAAGTCACTGTTCTTCTTCTTCTTCCGGCTTTTCCCTCTAAAGGGTCGCCACAGCGAGTCATCCCCCTCCACCTCACTCTGTCTTCTGCATCCTCTGTCCTCACTCCAATTACCTTCATGTTCTCTCTAACTGCATCCATATATCTCCTCTTTGGCCTTTCTCTTTGTCTTTTTCCTGACAGCTGCATTTCTAACATCCTTCTACCAATATACCCAATGTCCCTCCTCTGGACATGTCCAAACCATCTCAGTCTGGCCTCCCTAACTTTATCTCCCAGTTGTTCAACCTGTGCTGTACCTCTGATGATCTCACTCCTAATCTTATCCATCCATGTCACTCCTAAGGAGAACCTCAGCATATTTATTTCTGCTACTTCCAGTTCTTTCTCCTGTCTTTTTGTCAGTGACACTGTCTCCAGACCATACAACATAGCTGGTCTCACCACTGTCTTGTAAACTTTTCCTTTGACCTTTGCTGACACCTTTTTGNTTCAATAGGTCTCTGACTTTGTACAGTACTGCTATCGATTTAGCTATTTTTATTCTTACAGAATTTATGTGTTGTTTCCATGTCAGTTTGTCATCAATGATAACACCCAAAAACTTCACCTCATTCACTCTACAAATCTCAACATCCTCAATTTTGAGTGGAACATCAACAGTTTTCTTTTTATTACCGAATATCATGTAATTAGTTTTTTCTAGATTTAATGATAATTTATTTATTTTAAACCAAGTTTGTATCTTGACAAATTCTGTCTTTATCAATTCCAACATTTGTTCTATATCTTCACCTAAACAGAAAAAAGTGGTATCATCAGCAAAAAGTACACATTTAAGGAGTCCTGACACATTTACCAAGTCATTCACATATAAAATAAAAAGCTTTGGTCCAAGTACAGAGCCTTGGGGAACTCCACATGTGATATTACAGAGGTCAGATCTTACATCATTTATTTGTACAAATTGTTTCCTGTCTTTTAAGTAGCTAGATACACACTGTAGTGCTGGTCCTCTAATACCATATTTGTTCAGTTTTTTAGGAGAATGGTGTGATCAATAGTATCGAATGCTTTTTTTTAAATCAACAAAAAATACTGATAAAATATTGTTTTTGATCGACAGCAGTAGTCATTTGTTCCATTAATTCCATGAGAGCCATTGATGTAGAGTTTTTTTGCTCTAAACCCATACTGACTGTTGCTTAGAATATTTTGTTTATCTATAAATTGATCTAGTCTGTTTACAAATAGTTTTTCAAGAATTTTTGAAAACTGTGGTAACAAGGATATAGGTCTATAATTGTTGAATACACATTTATCACCATTTTTAAAAAGAGGAACGACCTTAGCTACTTTCATATTATCTGGAAATATTCCTGTTGAAAATGATAAGTTACATATGTATGTGAACGGCTCAATAACATGGCTCATTATGTCCTTCACAAACATCATATCCATGTCCACCCAGTCTTTAGATCTCTTGTCTGTAAGATGTTTTACTACATTCATTATTTCCTCTTTGTTAGTTCCATTTAGAAAAATACTATTTGCACAACCTGTAATTGAGTGGATCACATTTTTATCTACTTTTGGTATTTTAGCTGCAAGGCTTGATCCAACATTCACAAAATATTGATTAAATCCATTTACAATTTCATTTTCATCATGAATTTCATCGTTGTCTTTTACAAAATATTTTGAAATACCAGTTTTTGCTTTATGATTCTTCAGGACACTATTCATTACTCGCCATGTTGCTTTCATATCACCATTACTTTTATCTAATAATTTACTATAATATTCTTTCTTATGTTTCCTTATAATCCCTACTAATTTATTTTTATACTTTTTATATTTTTCTTCAGCGCTCTGACTTCGCAATTTCAAGAAACATGAATACAAATAATTCTTTTTTTACAAGCATTTCTCAACCCTTTTGTCATCCATGGTTGATCAATCGTATTTCTCTTTGTGTAATTTGTTTGCACACAATTCTTTTCATACAGAGCTTCCAAGATATTCATAAACTCATCATATGCTCTGTTCGCATCATCAACATACACATCATTCCAGTCTTGTTTATCTAGATCCTCTTTCAATTTTTCCAAAACTTTTTTTGACGTGTTTATGATCTTTTTCTTCATTGTGACTGCTTTTGTGATGCTTTGATCATTTTTATAGATTGTGAAAACTGGTAAATGATCACTTAAGTCGGTCGTTAAGATACCACCTATCACGTCCCCATTTGTTATATTTGTGAAAATATTATCAATTATTGTGGCACTATGAGTTGTAATTCTTGTTGGCTTTGATATCAATGGATACATATTTAAACTGTACATTGAGTTTATAAATGTGCTTATGTTATTTGAATCTGTTTTATTTCCCATATCAATGTTAAAGTCTCCACACAAAAAAACATTTTTATTAAAATTCTTCTCCATTAGCTCCAAGATTTTATCCGTGAATATCTCTATATTTGCTCCTGGTGATCTATATACACAACTTAATATTATGCTTTTATCGTTTTTGTTTATTATTGCAATTCTTGCATCTAGTGTATAAAACTGATGAGTAAATCTGATCCCTCATATATACTACAGATGGGATCTAACAGGCTTATGGATGGTATGGATGAGGCTATTATTTTTTGACAATTCAGAGAGCTCAACAAGGCAAAAACAGTCCAAACATAAATCAGGTTCTAGTAACATTTCTTAAGCTAGACTCAAAGGTAATAAAAATGGTCAGACAGAACAGGATTTTGACTTGTGTAAGTTAACATTAATAAAACATATGAAATCACACAGACAAGTTGTTGTGTGTGCTTACAGTTTTCAAAATGAAGCTGATTTCAGCTGGAGCATGTCAGATCAGGAGGTCAGATGTGTTCATGTGTCTGACATCAGTCAGTGTGATGTCACTGGATGCAGGACAGGATGGAGCAGAGCAAGCACAAGTCTCAGTGTTAGAAAGAGAACAGACATGTGTAAGTTAACATTAATGAAACATGTGAAATCACACAGACAAGTTGTTGTGTGTGTTCTTTCAGTTTTCAAAATGAAGCTGATTTCAGCTGATCATGTCAGATCAGGAGGTCAGATGTGTTCATGTGTCTGACATCAGTCAGTGTGATATCAGTGGATGCAGGAGAGGAGGGAGTGCAGTACGAGTCTCACTGTTAGAAAGAGAACAGACTTGTGTAAGTTAACATTAATGAAACATACAAAATCACACAGATAAGTTGTGTGTGCTTGTGTGTGCTTACAGTTTTAAAAATGAAGCTGATTTCAGCTGGAGCATGTCAGATCAGGAGGTCAGATGTGTTCATGTGTCTGACATCAGTCAGTGTGATGTCACTGGATGCAGGACAGGATGGAGCAGAGCAAGCACGGGTCTCACTGTTAGAAAGAGAACAGACATGTTTAAAGGTTCAGTATGCAGTTTCTGTAGAACTGCAGCAGTTAGAAATATTTTCAACAGGCAAAGCATTCTGATCCCTCCCCCTCAGAGCCATATGTGGCTCTGCCCCCTTGTGGTCTGTTGAATTTCAAATTCAAGCTCTGTTTTTATTGGCTGATTCAAATTCAAGCTCTGTTTTTATTGGCTGGTTACAAACTCTGTTTTTATTGGCTGGAAAATGGCGGGTCACCTTTTCTTTTTAGAAATGCTTATTTACCACCTGGAGAAGCAAGGGGACAATATTTTTTTTTAAATTTTTTTCAGAGATTACCTGGCTAACATCAGTCTGTCAGGAGGTAGTGACAGAGTGAAGAAATATGTTCATAAAAAAAGCTACATACTGCAGCTTTAAGTTAACATTAATTAAACATGTGAAATCACACAGACAAGTTGTTGTGTATGCTTACAGTTTTCAAAATGAAGCTAATTTCAGCTGGAGCATTTGTCAGATCAGGAGGTCAGATGTGTTCATGTGTCTGACATCAGTCAGTGTGATGTCAGTGGATGCAAGAGAGGAGGGAGCACAGCACAGGTCTCACTGTTAGAAAGAGAACAGACTTGTGTAAGTTAACATTAATGAAACATATGCAATCACACAGACAAGTTGTTGTGTGTGCTTACAGTTTTCAAAATGAAGCTGATTTCAGCTGGAGCATGTCAGATCAGGAGGTCAGATGTATTCATGTGTCGGACATCAGTCAGTGTGATGTCAGTGGATGCAGGAGAGGAGGGAGTGCAGTACGAGTCTCACTGTTAGAAAGAGAACAGACTTGTGTAAGTTAACATTAATGAAACATACAAAATCACACAGATAAGTTGTGTGTGCTTGTGTGTGCTTACAGTTTTAAAAATGAAGCTGATTTCAGCTGGAGCATGTCAGATCAGGAGGTCAGATGTGTTCATGTGTCTGACATCAGTCAGTGTGATGTCACTGGATGCAGGACAGGATGGAGCAGAGCAAGCACGGGTCTCACTGTTAGAAAGAGAACAGACATGTTTAAAGGTTCAGTATGCAGTTTCTGTAGAACTGCAGCAGTTAGAAATATTTTCAACAGGCAAAGCATTCTGATCCCTCCCCCTCAGAGCCATATGTGGCTCTGCCCCCTTGTGGTCTGTTGAATTTCAAATTCAAGCTCTGTTTTTATTGGCTGATTCAAATTCAAGCTCTGTTTTTATTGGCTGGTTACAAACTCTGTTTTTATTGGCTGGAAAATGGCGGGTCACCTTTTCTTTTTAGAAATGCTTATTTACCACCTGGAGAAGCAAGGGGACAATATTTTTTTTAAATTTTTTTCAGAGATTACCTGGCTAACATCAGTCTGTCAGGAGGTAGTGACAGAGTGAAGAAATATGTTCATAAAAAAAGCTACATACTGCAGCTTTAAGTTAACATTAATTAAACATGTGAAATCACACAGACAAGTTGTTGTGTATGCTTACAGTTTTCAAAATGAAGCTAATTTCAGCTGGAGCATTTGTCAGATCAGGAGGTCAGATGTGTTCATGTGTCTGACATCAGTCAGTGTGATGTCAGTGGATGCAAGAGAGGAGGGAGCACAGCACAGGTCTCACTGTTAGAAAGAGAACAGACTTGTGTAAGTTAACATTAATGAAACATATGCAATCACACAGACAAGTTGTTGTGTGTGCTTACAGTTTTCAAAATGAAGCTGATTTCAGCTGGAGCATGTCAGATCAGGAGGTCAGATGTATTCATGTGTCGGACATCAGTCAGTGTGATGTCAGTGGATGCAACAGAGGAGGGAGCACAGCACGGGCCTCATTGTTAGAAAGAGAACAGACTTGTGTAAATTAACATTAATGAAACATATGAAATCACACAGACAAGTTGTTGTGTGTGCCTACAGTTATCAAAATGAAGCTGATTTCAGCTGGAGCATGTCATATCAGGAGGTCAGATGTGTTCATGTGTCTGACATCAGTCAGGAGAGGAGGGAGCACAACAGTTCTCACTGTTAGAAAGAAAACACATATGTAAGTTAACATATGAAACCACATAGACAACAAGTTCTTGTGCTTTCTGATAAATTAAACACAGACAAAAACAAATTGTCCTTACTGTGATGTGTGTGTGCTGATGTTTGATGGACCAGGAAGGGGCCTTTCCATGATGCTTTAGAGGCTGTGGACATGACAAGACACAGGTGGATGATGACATGCAGCAATACATGAAAATAAACAGAAAAGCAAAATAACATTTACATTTCATTACTGTACCTGGACAATGAAGCTGTGCTGGTTAGTGGGGAGATGAGCAGGTCAGTGAGCTAAGTAGGTGTTGTAGAGGCTGGCTGACTGGAGTGGAATGGAGAGGAGGAGATGTCTGTATACATGAACAGACAGGTGGGTTAAAATATGAAGTAACTGTACAGTACAGTAACATAAAACAAAACAGAAAATCAAAATAACATTTCATTACCTTTGGGGAGGGGTGCAGAGGCTGGCTGACTGGAGTGGAGTGGAGTGGAGAGGAGGAGGAGGAGACGTCTGTGGACATGAACAGACAGGTGGGTTAACAGGTGAAGTAACTGTGCAGTATGGTACAGTAACATAAAACAAAATAGAAAATAAAAATAACATTTCATTACCTTTGGGGAGGGGTGCAGGGGAGGGAGGGATGTTTACTGGGGAGAGGGTGCGCTGTCCATGTACTCCTGGCTTGCAGCAACAGAAGTTGATGGCATTTCGTCTTCTGCTGCTCCAGCAGATCCTGGAGGCGCTGCAGGGCCCTTCCTCACAAATTACCGCATAGTGCTCTGCACTACCTCTTGTTTTTTGTCCTCCAGGATCTGCCGGTAACAAGCCAGATCGTCCAGGACAGCTCTGGAGACCCTGGCAAACCTCTTCCCATCAGCGTCCTGCGCCTCAAGCATGTCCAAGATGTCCTGCTGCATCCTAAACACCTTAGCCAATTGCTACCTGGTAAAAACCTTGGCCGGAGGGCTTGGCCTGTCTTGATGCTCCTCCTCCTCCTCCACGATCTGCTTCTCCAGCTCTATGAGGTCCTACGTTGACAATTCCTCTCCTTCTTCAGCCAGCAACTCCTCAACGTCGTCCTCCTCTATTTCCAACTGGAGTGACCTGCTCATCTCCACCACACTCTGGATCACACTGGCGACTGTGTCCTCAAACTCAGGTGAAGCCTATACCAGCTGTGGACAGAGTTTTTCCACAACCCACTCAGTGTGCTCTGCTTCACCTGAGCTCAGTAGTCACCAATGTGATGTAAAGCTTGAAGGATGTTGTACTCTCTCCAGAAGTCCTTGAGAGTGACTTCTGGGCCCTTCTCTGTTGCCTCCAAAGCATCTCGGATCACACTCCCTACTCATCATATATTGATGCTTGGGCTCAGGGTCCCTCCGCGTCACATACTTGATGCGTCAGGTCACCCTTCTCATCATTATTTGGTTTGTTTGGGGTTTGGGGGTCAAATAAAAAGTGAATGGTTAAGTTTAGGGTTTGTTATCAGGTTAGGCCTAAGGTTTAAATTTTGAGAGAGAAATGTATCCTGTTGCTAAAAAAAAGTAGATATGAAAGTGCTTCACTATCCAAACCGGAAGACAACATCACAGTATAGCATTCAATGATATTACCCTACACACCAAATAATGATGAGAAGGAGTGATCCGATACATCAAGTATGTGACACGGAGGGACCCTGAGCCCAAGCATCAATATATATGATGAGTAAGGAGTGAGAATGAGTTGTCTCTGGAGGTAGTAGGCCTTGAAAGTGCTTATGACTCCTTGGTCCATAGGCTGAATGAGGGAGGTCATGTTTGGTGGCATATAGACTACCCTCACGTTTTGGTTGAGGTCAGTCAAATTTGCAGAGTGACTCAGAGCATTATCCAACACCAGCAGGATTTTGAAGGGAATGTGTTGGGCGGTGCTGAAGCGCTTCACATATTTCACAAAATGGTTGGTAAACCACTTCTCGAACACTACCATTGAGTCAGAGAGTCAGAGAGAATTTATTGTCATTTGCACCGCATGTAGTACATGTGTTGAAAACGAGATTATGTACACAGGGTCCCAGTTACATCCAACAACAAATGCAAGAGAAAAACAATAATAACATCTAGGATTAACTAAGAGAGACATCAGCTAGTAATACACTAAGCCCTAATGTAGTAGAAAAACATCATTATAAACAGCAGCACGAACATGAGCAGATGGTCACAGATGAACGCAGATAGTCACAGATGAACGCAGCAACAAGAAACAGATCAGTATCAGCATGATGTGACATTTTGCAGTGTTTATTCTTATTATTTATTTATTCATGAGTCTGACAGCCTCAGGGTAGAAGCTGTTCCTCAGTCTAGTGGTTCTACATTTGATGCTCCTCAACCTCCGTCCCGAGGGGAGTGGTGCAAAGAGTGAGTGTGCTGGGTGAGTGAGGTCTTTCATGATGCAGGTGGCTCTTTTTCTGCATCTGGAGGTGTAAATGTCTGTGATGGTGGGGAGACTGACTCCCACAGACTTCTGTGCAGCCTTCACCACTCTTTGTAGAGCTTTCCTCTCTGCAACTGTGCAGCCTCCATGCCACACGTTGATGCTGGAGCACAGGACGCTCTCCACTGCACACCTGTAGAACGAGGTGAGGACTGAGCTTCTCAGACCAGCTCGTCTCAGCCGTCTGAGGAAGTAGAGTCTCTGATGACCTTTCTTGATCAGGCTGGTGGTGTTATTGCTCCAGCTGAGGTTATCATTCAAGTGTACACCCAGGTACTTGTAGCTGGAGACCACCTCCACCGCAGATCCACCTATATACAGTGGGGTGTGGGTGTGTTTGTTCCTTCTGAAGTCCACAATCATCTCCTTCGTCTTCTTCACATTCATGTGAAGGTTGTTCTCTTTGCACCAGCTCTCCAGATGTTCCACCTCCTGTCTGTAGCTGGATTCATCATTATCTGTGATGCATCCCACCACAGCTGTATCATCTGCAAACTTAACAATATGACAGCCTGGATGTGTGGCTGTACAATCATATGTGAGCAGAGTGAACAGAAGAGGGCTCAGCACACATCCTTGAGGAGAGCCAGTGCTGAGGGTGATGGTGGAGGATGGTGTTACCCAGGCCTTTCGGTTGGAGGTCCAATAAACTGGCAATGTCTTCTTATTAACATTCCGGAAGGCCCTGGGGTTCTCGAATTGGTATACCAACAGCGGCTTTAACTGGCAATCGCCCGCGGCATTCCCTTCCAACAGCAACTTGGCACGCTCTTTCCCCACTTTATGCCCCGGTGCTGTTCTTTGATCCCTGCTGATGTAGGTGCGGTCGGGCAACCTCTTCCAAAACAGCCCAGTCTCATCAGCGTTGAACACCTGCTGTGCCATGTATCCCCCCTCCCTTATTATCTGGGCCAAAGTGTCCGGGAACACCCTTGCTACCTCCACATCCCCACTCGTTGCCTCTCCTGGTGAAAATAAACACACACACAGGACAAGAATAACCACGTGTTACACTGTTTTAAAGGTCATATCACACTAAAAAGGTCAGTAAGAAAGGTTGTGTTACAATGTCTCATAGCTCATGTGACAATAAAAAAGGTCATGTAAAAATATCAAAGGTCTTGTTACACTGTTATAAAGGTCATATCACACTGAATAGGTCTTGTCACGCTGTTTTAAAGCCCATACAGTATCACACTAAAAAAACACATTTAACACTGCTTCAAAGTTCATTTCACACTTTAAAGGTCATGTCAAACTGTCTTAAAGGCCATACTGTATCAACCTAAAAAGGCACATGTTAGACTGTTTTAAAGCTCATTTCACACTGAAAAGGTCATATCACTGTAAGAAAGCTCGTGTTACACTGTCTCATAGCTCATATGAC
>JBBPBX010038939.1:0-18827 GCA_038048925.1 Garcialebias charrua
TCTATGCGTCCCTGTGATGGACTGGAGACCTGTCCAGGGTGTCCCCTGCATCTCGCACACTAACTGCTGGTCGTGGGCACCAGTGCCCCAAAAAAGAAGAAGCGGGTAAGGATAATGGATGGATGAACAGATCTTTGGCAGTGGAAGACCTGCATTCTTTTAAGGAAAGATAGTTTCATTATTTCAAGTAAAAGCAGAGTTAAAGGCTTCAGGGGATAAAAACTTCATGATATGTTTATGTTTATGTTTATTAAATTTGTTCATTTTTTTACAAAAGAAACAATACAAGACAATCCCATAAATGATAATGTACAAAATATAAAAAAAATGAAAGGTAGCAGAAAGAAGAATAAATCTTATTATATCTGCCCCTTTTTTCCAACAATCAGATTAAACAATAATAATCTTCAACCAACAGTACAAAATGACTAACTCTTTCTAATTTTCTAACTAATACAATACACATTACGCTATTTCATATATTTTTTAACACATTCGTTTTGATCATTTTCTTAAATGTAAACATTGACTTGGCATTTTTAACTACATTCTCCAAGCCATTCCATAATCTAATTCCCTGGATTGAGGTAGAACGTCCCTTCAAACTAGTTCTGAATTGTGGTTTTACAAACATCTCTTAAGATTATAACAACTTTGTCTTTTAACAAAATGCATTTGGATATTTAAAGGTAATGCATTATTTTGAGCCCTATACATAACTGATAAAATATTATAGTCTACCAAATCATGGAACTTCAATAACTTCAGTTGATAAAATAATGTACTTGATGGATGACGGTAATGTTTTCTAGTGATAATTCTTACAGCTCTTTTCTGTAATACAAAAATAGGCTTTGTGATTGTTTTACACGCATTCCCCCAAACATCAATACAATAGATTAAGTGTGGAACAATGATTGTGTTATACAACAAATACAGAGCTTTATCATTCAATAGGTCTCTGACTTTGTACAGTACTGCAATCGATTTAGCTATTTTTATTCTTACAGAATTTATGTGTTGTTTCCATGTCAGTTTGTCATCAATGATAACACCCAAAAACTTCACCTCACTCACTCTACAAATCTCAACACCTCAATTTTGAGTGGAACATCAACAGTTTTCTTTTTATTACTGAATATCATGTAATTAGTTTTTTCTAGATTTAATGATAATTTATTTATTTTAAACCAAGTTTGTATCTTGACAAATTCTGTCTTTATCAATTCCAACATTTGTTCTATATCTTCGCCTGAACAGAAAAATGTGGTATCATCAGCAAAAAGTACACATTTAAGGAGTCCTGACACATTTACCAAGTCATTCACATATAAAATAAATAGCTTTGGTCCAAGTACAGAGCCTTGGGGAACTCCACATGTGATATTACAGAGGTCAGATCTTACATCATTTATTTGTACAAATTGTTTCCTATCTTTTAAGTAGCTAGATACCCACTGTAATGCTGGTCCTCTAATACCATATTTGTTCAGTTTTTCAAGGAGAATGGTGTGATCAATAGTATCAAATGCTTTTTTAAATCAACAAAAATACTGATACAATATTGTTTTTGATCGACAGCAGTAGTTATTTGTTCCATTAATTCCATGAGAGCCATTGATGTAGAGTTTTTTGCTCTAAACCCATACTGACTGTTGCTTAGAATATTTTGTTTATCTATAAATTGATCTAGTCTGTTTACAAATAGTTTTTCAAGAATTTTTGAAAACTGTGGTAACAAGGATATAGGTCTATAATTGTTGAACACACATTTATCACCATTTTTAAAAAGAGGAACGACCTTAGCTACTTTCATATTATCTGGAAATATTCCTGTTGAAAATGATAAGTTACATATGTATGTGAACGGCTCAATAACATGGCTCATTATGTCCTTTACAAACATCATATCCATGTCCACCCAGTCTTTCGATCTCTTGTCTGTAAGATGTTTTACTACATTCATTATTTCCTCTTTGTTAGTTCCATTTAGAAAAATACTATTTGCACAACCTGTAATTGAGTGGATCACATTTTTATCTACTTTTGGTATTTTAGCTGCAAGGCTTGATCCAACATTCACAAAATATTGATTAAATCCATTTACAATTTCATTTTCATCATGAATTTCATCGTTGTCTTTTACAAAATATTTTGAAATACCAGTTTTTGCTTTATGATTCTTCAGGACACTATTCATTACTCGCCATGTTGCTTTCATATCACCATTACTTTTATCTAATAATTTACTATAATATTCTTTCTTATGTTTCCTTATAATCCCTACTAATTTATTTTTATACTTTTTATATTTTTCTTCAGCGCTCTGACTTCGCAATTTCAAGAAACATGAATACAAATAATTCTTTTTTTTACAAGCATTTCTCAACCCTTTTGTCATCCATGGTTGATCAATCGTATTTCTCTTTGTGTAATTTGTTTGCACACAATTCTTTTCATACAGAGCTTCCAAGATATTCATAAACTCATCATATGCTCTGTTCGCATCATCAACATACACATCATTCCAGTCTTGTTTATCTAGATCCTCTTTCAATTTTTCCAAAACTTTTTTTGACGTGTTTATGATCTTTTTCTTCATTGTGACTGCTTTTGTGATGCTTTGATCATTTTTATAGATTGTGAAAACTGGTAAATGATCACTTAAGTCGGTCGTTAAGATACCACCTATCACGTCCCCATTTGTTATATTTGTGAAAATATTATCAATTATTGTGGCACTATGAGTTGTAATTCTTGTTGGCTTTGATATCAATGGATACATATTTAAACTGTACATTGAGTTTATAAATGTGCTTATGTTATTTGAATCTGTTTTATTTCCCATATCAATGTTAAAGTCTCCACACAAAAAAACATTTTTATTAAAACTCTTCTCCATTAGCTCCAAGATTTTATCCGTGAATATTTCTATATTTGCTCCTGGTGATCTATATACACAACTTATTATTATGTTTTTATCGTTTTTGTTTATTATTTCTATTGTTATCATTTCCATAATATTATCAACTATTATTGACATTTCACTATTTAATTTACATTTTATTTCATTATTGACAAATAGAGCGACTCCACCACCTCTTTTATTATTTCTGTTCATATGATATAATTCATACCCCTCGATGTGAATATTACTTGTGTTATCATCATTGAGCCATGTCTCTGACAGCGCTATTATCGTAAAAGTTCTATTTAACTGTTTTAAGTAATCTGTTATTTTGGATATGTTTGCATTTATACTTCTGCTATTAAAGTGAATAATAGAGAGAACTCCATTTGATATATTGATGTCATTAAACTGCTCTTCTGGGCGACCGTGGTGTAGTGGTAATGGCAGTCGTCCCCCTATCAAAAGGTTGGAGGTTCGAATCCCGGTTCCTCACTCCATGTGTCGTTGTGTCCCTGGGCAAGACACTTAACCCCGAGTTGCTCCCGGTAGGACTGGAAGGCGCCTTGCATGGCAGTCGCCGCTACCGGTGTATGAATGTGTGTATGAATGGGTGGATGGTTGGTATTGTAAAGCGCTTTGGGGTCCCTCACAGGGGGCTGGAAAGCGCTATATAAATAAGCTCCATTTACCATTTACCATTCATTATAATATTCGCTATCTTTTATTACAGGAAAATTTTTTGCATCAATCACATTTTCAACATTATATATTTTAGGTTCTGAGTCTTCGTATGTTGTCATGTTCTAATGTATTTGTTCATTTCACTGTATATTTTATCCATTTTGAGTGTGAGTTGTTTCATTGATTTGTAATTTTTCATCTCCTGTGTTCATCCAGATCCGTCAGCTCTTTTATCATTTTAGGCTGAGACCCTTCCTTTGTTTTGATAAAGATGTATCCATTTCTTGTCCATGTTGATGCTATTTTGTTTTTGTTTTTTAACAACCTTGCTTCCTTTGCAATTTTTCCATTTTTTTTGGTTAGATGTTCATTTATGTAAACTTTTGATCCCTGCAGATTTCTTTTTCTGCATAACATAGTTTTTTGTATTCCTGCTAATGAACTTGACGACTACTGACGGTTTGAATCTTGGTGAATTACTGGGCAGGGTGTGACAGAACGAAATGTCCCCATAGTCTATGTCAATGTTCATGTCCCGTAAGAAAGTAACTACATGTTCCTCCAGAGTCTCTTGTTCTTCCTGAGATTCATACTCATTTGGGTCACTGTTATTAGGAGCTCTTTTATGTGTCCGACACTTACTAACATCAAGTCCTGAGATCACCACGTTGTCTTGCTTTGTGTATTGTTCTAAATCCTCTATTTTTCGTTCTAGTTCAGCAATTTTATTGTCTTTGCTAATTATCAGTTCTTTCAGTTCTCTTATTTCTTTAACCAGACCGGCCTGGGAATCCATTTTTGCTGTTAAATTTTCTATTTGTTCACTCATAAAGTTGAGTGATTCTTTAAAGTCTTGCATATCTACTGAGTTGTTTCCCTCCGAGTCTGGTGACTTTTGTCCTCTATTTCTCATATTTACAGAGTCTGGTGACTTTTGTCCTTTATTTCTCATACTTAAAAAGTTTGTGATCTAGTGGTAGCAGGTCTTTGGTTTGTTCGCTGAACCACGTGGCCCTTCCATGAGGCTCACAGGTCTAAAGATGGTGGCTGTGGCCCAGCAGTGCAGCACCCAGATCAGCAGTTATTAGAACAGAACTCACGGTTTCAGCAGCCTGCAGCAATCAGATCTATTATCCGAAGAGGTTTGCTCACTAGATCCGATGTAGCCCAGTTAGCACAGCATGTAGCTCCAGTAGCTCCAGGCGCAGCTCCGACGCCAGCCCAGCCCCAGGCTGCGGTCCCCCGGCTCGCCCACGGCGCTCGGCCCAGCTTGAAGCTCCAGGCGGCGGTCCTCCAGCTCGCTCATGGCGCTCGGCCCAGCTCGAAACTCCAGGCGGCGGTCCTCCAGTTCTCCCACGGCGCTCGGCCCAGCTCGAAGCTCCAGGCGGCGTTCACGGCTCTCCACCCCACTCCTTGCACAGTGATTGCTGGACATGGGCACCGGCGACCCCCGTGACCCAAAATGGAAGAAGCTGGTAAAAGATAATGGATGGATGGATTGATGAATGTAAATGCGATTTATACCTATATCTGGCAACAATGTTTACCACTTCCGGTTGCAACAGGTCAGGTCAGAATCCATGACTGGGAAAGAGAAGGATGGTTGAATGGGAGGAAGTGGGGAAAACAGCTCCAATAATGAGTGAGAAGGAGCTTCTCCACTGCTAAACAAATGTGGATTAATAAGCCCTCCAGAGATTTTTTGTATAACTTCAGCTCTGCTTCACTTAAATGTTTTGCAGAGACTGGTGTGTGTGTGTGTGTGTGTCTAAGAAAGGATCACCGTCACTGCCAGAGACCACAGTCTATTTGTGTGTGAGCTCCTATGCTCATATGTTTGTTAACTTTCCGCAGCATTTGTCTTCTAGTGTTTTCCCACACAGACACATGCATATGTAAACTTCATTTAGATGCTTCGAGTATAATTATGAGTGCACACGGATTGTGAGTGTGAGTGTGTGTATGTGCACAGAGAGGAATGCTCGCCGGCCTGTAGGACTTGGCGAGCATCTCGGCGGTCGTATTAAATGAGAAGAGAAACCCCCTTCTGCTTCCTGCCGGCAATAAATGGATCCCCAGCAACCATTAAGGCATATTTTAACACCAAATAACTCCCCCAAACCACACCAGAGCAGCCATGGTGAACCCCGGGCCTCTAAACAACTCCCGCATTTTCATTTCTGCTGCCATTTCAGCACGACGAGGACAAAGCAGCTAAATGTTCAAACAAGAGCGAGCGTTTGACAGTTTTTGATGTTTAGCCCCTAAAAACACAAAAGCTCTTTATCTTTTCCATTTTTAAATGTAATCTTGTTGCTGTGACATGTTAAATCCTGCTTTAAAATAAACTGGCATCAGGTATTGTGGTTTATTGCTCGATAAGCGTTGCAGGAAACAAGTCAACCGCTCTGACCTGCCATGTTTGTGCAGTGGAGCTGCTGATTATAGAATTAAAGACTCGTTTTTTAGACAGTAAAGGTTGAGAAACTGCAAAAGGTTCAGCAAAATCGCATGTGTTTGAAACTGTGTGAACGTGGCTCCTCCTGACCTCTGACACCAGATCAGCAGAAAGATGCTCCACTTCTCTATGTTTAAAGAGAGGAACTCCAGCAGAACGGTGCGTGTTGTTCTAATGAAGGTTTACATTCTGCTGATTTAGAGCTCTCAGTTTCAGCCTGTGAGATGATCATTAAAGTGTTTCTGCAGAACTTGAAGGACATTTTTCAGGGATTTTAGAAATGTTCCCCCCTGAGGTCCAGAGCTGCTGTGCCTGCCTGCCCTCGTGTGGACAAACTGAGCTGATACCTCTGGTTCTACATTAAACTTGTTAAAAAAAGAAATAAACTAACTCAATATTTCATATTAAATAACAATAGCAGAGGTTGAAACCACGAACATCATGATTTAGATACAAATATTTCTAATTACTGCATTAAATGAAGGCATTGTGAAATTCTCTATTGTTGGTATTGTTTTTATAACATTCATGCAGAACTATAGCATTAGCAATAAGCTTAAATTCAATTGTACTTTTCCTTTAAAAAAAAAATCCACATTAGAGTTCTTCTCCCAGATTTGGGGTGCTGAATTAGAAGATGAATAAAAAGCTATTGTTTGTCATTTTCCCCCAGTTATTACCTACTGCCAAGAAGTGAAGTGTCTTTGTGCATGTATCTGTCTATCTGTTAACAAAATATCTCATGAGCCACAAAATGTTTATTTTATTTTTTTAAATGAAACTCGCAGAAAGTAATCATTAGATGTCGATTTTTGGAGCAAAACACAATTCACTATGGTTGCTACAGGCAGTTGACCCTAGAAAACACAAACTGTACAATAAATCAGTGAATTTTGCAGATGTTGAGCCAGGATTTATAGTGGTGAGTTTAGAGCCTTTCACAACATGACAACAAAGTTCATGCTCAATCATCCAGGTACCAAATCCAATAATTTCCAGTCGGGTCATCTGGACCATTTTCTTTTTTATAGGGATGTTTTGCCCTCTATGCAGAGGGCTTCATCAGTCAGAGTTCCAGTAAACTGTTTCCCCACCAAGCAGTAAACTCCGTAAGTGGACCAACCAGTTTGCTGGAGCTAAGATTGTTTCACATTATGAACTTCAAGTACTGCTGTTTGAACAAAATCATTGCTTACATGTTTTTCATTCATTTTAAATGTATTCATTTTAAAATACAATACAAAACAATCCCATAAACGATAACATACAAAATATAAAATGAAATGTAGCAGAAAGAAGAAAAATCTTATATCTGCCCCTTTTTTTTTCAAACAATTAGTTCAAACAATAATATTTTTCAAGTAACAGAACAAAATGAATAACTCTTTCTAATTTTTCCAACTCTAATACAATACACATATTTTTTTTACATGCATTAACTGTTGTAGTCTGGGGAACAGCGTGCAAAACTATTACAAAGCCTATTTTATCTTACAAAAAAGAGCTAAAAGAATTATAACAAGAATGCATTACTGTCATCCATCAAGCATATTATTTTGTAAATTGAAACAATTGAAGTGTTATGATCTGGTGGAATATAATATTTTTTTATTAATGTATAAAGCACAAAATTACACACTACCATCAAATATTCAAAAGCATTTAGTAAAAAGAAAAGTTGTTATAATCTTAAGGGAACAGACATTTTTGTTAAACCACAGTTTAGAACTAGTTTAAAGGGTCGGTTTACTTTAATACATGGAATAGGTCTATGGAATGGTTTGGAAAACGATGTCAAAAAAGCTAAGTCAATGTCTATATTAAAGAAAATGATTAAGAATAAATTCTTGAAAAGATATATATAAATGGTAAATACTAAATGTACTATAAATCGGGTTATTTATCGGAGTTATTAATTTGGTTCATGGATAATCATTGTTTGAATTAATTTTGTTTTAAGAAGGGGCAGATGTTATAAGAATTTCATTCTTCTTCTGCTTCCTTTCATTTTAAATCTGTTTTTTTCTCCATATGGTTTGAATCAGGGACGTGCAGAGGGGGGGGCTATGGGGGCTTGAGCACCTGCCCCTTTTTCTCCTTGCCCCCAAGTGCCCTTTTGGTAAAAAAAAAAAAAAAATTTTTTTTTTTTTTTTTTAAATTTCCTATTCTAAGCCCTCCTCTGACACATAATAACATGTACTAAAATTATTTATTTTATTTTATTATTATTATTTTTGTATTTTGCCAGAAAAACAACATAATAAGCCCTCCGGTCACGTACCAACACTACATTCCCCACAATGCAACAGTAGTAGTAGGGGTGGGGCCAATCCAATCCGGAGTCGTGTCTCATGAACCCAGAGTAATAATGCTGCGCATAGACATCAAGACCTGCCTCACATTCAGGAAGGAAAGGATTTTGCAGCTTGATACTTGCAGCCAACAATCATAAAAAAGCATATTAATTAAAAATCACAAAAAAACTGTGTTAAAAAACATAAACAGCTACATTATAAAACAATGTAAAATACAGTACTAAAATCGAGAACATGTCTGTGTTGATTTATGCCAAGAACTTAGCATATGTAAAGCTATTTAATATTTTATTTAATCCATTTATTCATTCATTTAAAATAAGTACTAAGACAGAGTACATGTGTGTGAATGAGAGGGAGGCCAGTGGAACAGTGAGGCTACAAGGAGCAGAGGTCACAAAGGTGCAGGACTTCAAGGACTTGGGGTCCACTGTCCAGGAAAATGGGGAATGTGGTAAAGAGGTGAAGAAGAGAGTGCAGGCAGGATGGAGTGGATGGAGAAAAGTTTCAGGAGTGATTTGTGACAAAAAGGTGTCAGCAAAGGTCAAAGGAAAAGTTTACAAGACAGCTATATTGTATGGTCTGGAGAAGGTGTCATTTACATAAAGACAGGAGAAAGAACTGGAAGTGGCAGAAATGAAGATGCTGAGGTTCTCCTTAGGAGTGACAAGGATGGATAAGATCAGGAATGAGATCATCAGAGGTACAGCACATGTTGAACAACTGGGAGATAAAGTTAGGGAGGCCAGACTGAGATGGTTTGGACATGTCCAGAGGAGGGACAGTGGGTATATTGGTAGAAGGATGTTAGAAATGCAGCTGCCAGGAAAAAGACAAAGAGGAGATATATGGATGCAGTTAGAGAGGACATAAAGGTAGTTGGAGTGAGGACAGAGGATGTAGAGGACAGAGTGAGGTGGAGGAGGATGACTCACTGTGGCGACCCCTCAAAAGGGAAAAGCAGAAAGAAGAAGAAGAAGATTCATTCATTTAAAAGAGATAAAATAAAACAAATTAATCAAAAAGAAAACATTGAATGAAAAGAGTGCAGAAAGAAGAAAAAATATTCTTATATCACCCCCTTATAATAAACATTGAACCAGTCCGTCCCTTGGCTTGTAGCAAATTTGTTTTTTTGGCCCTCCATGTGTTTGACTTTGACATCCCTGGCTTATGCAATAGGGAGCACATTGCCCGTCCAAAACCTATCATCTCTCCATAATGGATATATGTCCGACCTTCTAACTTCCTTTGCTGCATAATGTACATTGCATTTATTCTAGCGTTAGGTAAATGTATCTTGAAGGAGAATAGCACTTAAATAAAAGTCCAACAAGAATATTCATTTAGAATTAAAAATAACTCACCCTGAACTACCATAATAGATATAATGTATGTAATAACCAATCAAGTTGCTCCTGTCCAATAAAAGCGTACAAATGAAGGAGAAAAAACTCAATCCAGACTTTAAGTAAGTTTAGGGTCTGGTTCGCAGAGTATGGAGTTAAATTTGTTTCACAATTATTCAATGAAAAAAAAACTAACCTCAGTTAAGTAAAATAAAATTGTAATCAAAACTTTTGGAATTGTAACAATTTCTTCTTTTTTTTTAAATAAAAACTTATTTAAAAAAAAAATTAAATAACTATTTTTTCTCGTGAACTTAAAAAGTTATTTGCAAAACATAAACTTTTATTTGCACACATCAGAAATCTTTTTTTGTGTGTGCTATTTTAGGCTCTGCCCACGACGTCATGTGAGAATCGCAAGCAAAACTTTGAATGACAAACAAAAACTTAGAATAGCAAGCAAAGATTTCTGACATGCGCAAATAATTATTTCACTTCATGACACAAAAATTTGTGATTTTAATTTAAAAAAGTTTTTTTAGCAAAACTTTTATTTGTTAAAAAAAATTACAATTCAAAATGTCTTGATCACAATTTTATTTTATGTAATTGAGGTTAGTTTTTTTTTTTTTTTATAGAATAATTGTGAAACAAATTGAACTCCATAGGAGAGGTCCCTTGTTTTTCAATTTTGTAATTTATCGTTGTTTATTAAACTCTGAAAGCTATGGGACTTTGTTAATATTCTGTCCTAAAATGTGGTTAGATGTGCCCCTTTTTTTCCTGAGCACCTGCCCCTTTAGTGGGCTCTGCACGTCCCTGTTTGTAATCATTTTCTTTTGTGTTTTAAATTTGAAATTAATAAATAAAAATGAATAAAAAAATCAGCCATGTTTATCCATCCATCCATCCATTATCTTTACCCATTTCTTCCTTTTCTCGTGTTGGGGGTCACTGGTACACCCTGGACCGGTCTCCATCACAGGGACACATAGAGAATAGTATCTGTCTGGGATTCTATCCAGCAACCTTCTTGCTGAGAGGCAGCAGCTCTACCAACTGATCCACCATGCCACCCAACCTTTGTTTGTCTGTTAGCAAAATATCATGCAAACCACAGAATAAATATTGATGAAACTTTCAAAAAGAACCGTTGGCTGCACTTCGATGAATTTTGAGTCAAGTCAAATCAAGGGGATGCCACAGCAGCTCCGCTTTAGTCCACACAGACTCAGACCATTTTAAAAATACTGAACTAAAATTTAATGTGGTGGTAGCTGAGAGTCATTTGCAGCTGAGTGTTGACAGCTCGTGATAATGAATGAGATTGTTGGATATGTTGTTTTTAAGGCTCGACTGAAACGGCTGCACTTCCATGGTTTCTCCACAGAAGAGGATCTTTTAAGCGGCCTGAATGGCAGCAGGTGAGATGAATTCCTTCAGAGAATAATCTTTTAATTCATCTTTGTTTTAGGCTGATGTCTGGGGCTGCAAGGTACAACAATGTTCCCAGAAGGTCATCAGTCAGATTCAGTGGGTTGTCAGACAGTGACTTCTTGTTGCTGTGGTTGACTCGTGTGTGTGTGTGTGGCTGCTCATTAGAAATGGTTCACTTGAAGCAGACAAACATCTGAGACTTTAAGCTTTGTGTCTCCAGCATCACACACTGCAACACCAGACCAAAACCACCGCCGCTCCACAGAAACCTTCTTACAAGATCAGGTTGCTTCAGCACTGATTTTTACCCTGAAAGGATAAACGCTGCAAGGATGTGGGTTTTGTGCAAACATTATGGATAAACTGGAATGAAGAAAGGGCAAATAAAATTAAATAACACAACTTTTACACACAACTTTGATGCAACAACTGTTTGAAAAAACACGACTTGGAGAGAAAATATTTAACTATCAGATCATCTTTAACGGCAGCTTTCCAACATTTCCAATGCATAACTGTGGTTTATAATACTGAAGGCATCAGCATGATCCTTCCTTTGATATCACTCCGTCCATCCATAAAATGTTTAACCAAACAGGCACAAAAAGGAACCACATTTTAAAAGCATCTGCCACATTTTCAGGTATATTATTTTTAGGGCTGAAAGTAAATCATGTCAACACGTTAAATTTTTTATTCAATATATTGGACTGTTTGGGCAGCACCACACTGGTTAGAGCTGTTGCCTCTAGAAAAAAGAAGAAGAAGGTCCAACTCAGCTGAGGCCCTTCTTTGTGGAGGTTACATGTTCTCCTGGTTCATCAGTGGGTTTTCTACTATGGTTTCCTCCCACAGACCTACAGCATACATGTTGGGTTCATTGGTAATTCTAAATTGTCTCTAGGTGCCATGTTTGTGTCTCTCTGTCACTCTGCCATGCCCACTCTTCACCTGCAGCTCATCAGTGTTTATTCACTGCACCTGTTCCAATCCATATCAGAACTCCTCTCACCACTCACCTCTGCCAGATTATCGTACCCTTCTTGGTATCTGATATCCAACTATCTTATACTTATTCGTCTCATCTTGACCTCACGCCTCGTCTTTAGGATTTACTGCTCTGCCTGCTCCTCGTCTGATTCTGGTCTGCCCGTCTGACCATGGTAACGACTACATTTTCTATCTTATGGATTTTGGATTTACGTATTGACCATTGGACTTGTTTTCTGGACCTCTGACTACCTGTGCATGACTCCCACTTCGTCTCTCGGCCCTCGCTGTTGCATTACCCCACTGACCACATTAATCATAGCGCTCACCCGCAGCTGCCCATCATCCAGTGACTGTGACATCATCTATTGCAAGTTCTGTCAGGTGGCTCTCGCCTTACCTGCCTGAGAAGACATCTTCCCACAACCTGACTCCCTCCAGCAGCTGAAGTTCAATAAAAAGTTTTCTTTTGGTTTTACACGCTTGTTGTCTGGCTGAATTCTAAATCAAAAACTTGATTTCTGACACTAGATGTGAGTGAGAGCATGACTGGTGACATAGGGCATGCACCGCCTCAAGCCCGTCTCTCGTCTAATGACTGCTGGAGATAGGCACCAGCTCCCGGAGACACGGAGGAAATGGATGGATAGAAAATGCACTGCCTGAAAGTTAGCAGAAAACCCAGAAGAATGTTGATCGATAAGTTAAAACGGGAATGAAAAAGGCGAAGGGCGTCAGTACAGCTTCTGCCTGATGTGTCACCATCCATCTGCTACCTTCTCCAAAGCTCAACAATAATCTGGGACTGACTTTTGTAAAAATCTAAGCTGAAAAAAGAATAAAAGCTGCTGCATCTGACTCCTTAGGGGCCACCGTGGTAAACACACCCTTGTGTCTCTCACTCCCTGGAAATCAGACAGGAAAGCAGATTTTTTTTTCATTTCACCTTTATTTAACCAGACAAACGCAAACACATTTTTATTTACAGTGCTGGCCTGGTAGTGCCAACAGGCACTTGTAGGGTCAAGTACAGTGGCCCTAAGGTAAATGAACAACATTTGGAAAAACATCATTACATTTGGAACAAACACAACAAAAACAACAAAATCACAATAGTTGAAAAAAAAAAAAATGGAATTACCTTAAGCCAAAGTGGCCAACACGGAAGTGGCTGGAATCACATAAGAAAAAACAGAATTACATTAGAAAAAAACGGAATCACATTTGGAAAAATAAAGTTAAATAATAATAATAATAATAATAATAATAAAGTAAAAAAAACTTCCCGTTTGGCTTAATGGAATTCGTTTTTTTCTAATGTGATTCCATTTTTTCAAATGTAATTCAGTTTTTCCTAATGTGATTCCATTTTTTTAAATGTAATTCAGTTTTTTCTAATGTGATTCCGGCCATTTCAGCTTTGGCCACTTCGGCTTTGGCTTAATGTAATTCTGTTATTTTTTTAAATTAAATTTTTTAATTTTTGTAAATGTAATTCCGTTTTTTATTTTCAAATGTGATTCCGTTTTTATTTTTCAAATGTAATTCAGTTTTTTCAAATGTAATTCTGTTCTTCCTAATGTGATTTGGGCCACTTCCGCTTCTCCCACTTCCACTTTGGCTTAATGTAATTCCGTTTATTTTTTTTTATGTTGTTGTGATTTTTCAAATGCAATTCTGTTTTTTCAAATGTTGTTCACTAACACCTTAGGGCCACCATAGTCAAGGGAAGGGAAACTATGAAATACAGTATTCAATAAAAAAGAATGAAATCACAAATTACATTAACAACAGTTATTTGCCAAAGTTAAACGACAACATTTGCAAATATCTTTAAACACGGCTTTTAAATGATTTTTAAAACTGTAAATGGAGACAAGTGAGGTCAGACCTAAAGTTTGTTTTTGAAGCAGATTCCAGTCAGCTGGAGCAGCAGAGGCAAACTGAGACTTCGTCTTTAGAGTTGTTAACCACCAATACTGAGAGGATCAGGTGTTATACAAAGTACTTCGAAACTAGGGCTAGTTGCAGTAGATAAGTTAAATATGGAGAAGAATAACCAACAGCTTCTTACCAATGAATTTCACAACAAGTACTGTATACAGAAAAGGCCATTTAACAAGAGGTGACAATGATATTTTCCATAAGGAGCATTTGTAACAAAGTGAATAGCAAAGTGACAAATTGTGTCCAGCTTACACGCATGACTGTAAATTATGTCTCTATAATCCAACAGAGGTAGAATGGATTTTTTTCAACAATGAAGTGTTGTCTCGCTTTAACCTTAGCTTGCAAAACAATAACATGATGTGAAAAGAACAGAAAAATGACCCCAAAATGGCAGAAACATCTAAATCACCTCACATCAAATGATCTATGTTGTATGTAAGAGTTCAATAACCCTTCTTCACTTACTGTTCTGAACAGAAACCATCCATTCATTATCTTTTACCCGCTTCTGCCATTTTGGGTCACGGGGGTTACTGGTGCCCATGTCCAGCCATCACTGTGTGAGAGGCAGGGGACACCATGGACCGGTCTCCCAGTCCATCACAGGGACACTAACAACCATTCTCTCTCTCATGAAGGGACAATTTAGAGTTACTAGTCTACCATGCATGTTTTTGGTCTGTAGGAGAAAACTGGAGTACCTGGAGAAAACCCATGCATGCACGGAGAGAACATGCAAACTCCACCCAGAGAGGCCCCTGGACCAGGATTTGAACTGGGGACCTGCTGGCTGAGAGGCAGCGGCTCTACCAGTTCTGCCACCGTGCTGCCTGCTACATGTATGTGGGAGTTGTGTAAAAAAGTGTAAAGTCTGTGGACTCAGGAAGTGTTTGATCGCAAAAACTTTGGAAGGTTCAGACAGCGCAAACGTTAGTGTGACATCATTACATGACAAACTTTTTTTTTCCTTTTAGATAAACCTCCAGGAATAATAAAACGTTAAACTCATTAAGTACACCAAAAAGCACTAAAGTCCAACTTACTGTGACCCGTTAAACTTTGAGGCATGTTTTGACTGTGATGCAGATTTGAACTAAAGGGCTGCTTTTCTCAGTCAGTTTGCCAAAGTCCTTTTTCTGTCTAAGAGGAAAATATTTTTAGGGATTTATTTTTTACGTACAGGTAGTCCTCGAGTTCGACGGTCTCAAGTTACAACATTTTGTGGTTACGACGCATCTCCCATTTACTATGAACAGCCTTTTTTCGAGTTACGCTGCGGCCATTGCGGCGGAAGAATACAGTACAGTATTGTACTGTACGCGGTGCAGCGGCGGAGGGATACAGAGGCGGAGGAATACAGAGGCGGATAAATACGTTACATACTGTAAATGCTCTGGATCGAGGTGGACGTGGTTTTACGTTGTAAACGGAATACGGAATATGGCGGATGGACGGAGGAATACGGCATCACCAACATTTAACTCTTTTTCCCCTTCATTATGGCTCCCAAACGTTTGGTATGTGTTTTTTGATAATTATGTAGGGTACTGTGTTAGGATAGGCTAAGTGTTTGGTAATACAGTACTGTACATGTATATGGTGCAGTATGTACGTATGTTCCAACTTACGTTGAAAATCGTTTACGACGCGGCGTAGGAACGGATCTACATCGTAAGTCGAGGACTACCTGTATATGTTCTACATGTTATGATGTACTACTACTAAAAGTCTTAACCCAATGTTTCATATCAAGCTTCCTTTGTTTGTTTGTTTGGAGTTTTTCGAAAGCTGCTATGCTAATGCTAGCAAATCGTTAAAGTGGTGCTTTATTCTTTATGCATGCCAACGCTCTCAAAGTGCCACTTTTTGCTTGAGTAGAACAGAAAAATAGATCCATCTTTCAGTGATAATCTGGGAGATTAACAGCAGGGAACTAAAAGAAAGCGAGCCCACCTCTTTGAGCTGAGAGGCTGAAAATGGAGCGCTGTTACAGCGAAGAGTGCACTCCCACCGTTGCTAATGTGGACCGTGTGTGCCTGTGCTTCAACGCCTATACCCAGATGTGCGTCCTTATGTAGCTGTGCATGTGTGTGTGTGCAGATGTGGGTTTATGTGCTGTAGTTGCCTGCTGCGCCGCTCCCAAATTGAAATGTGAAAGAAACGTGTTGGAAGGTGATGACAAGAGTGAAGTGAACCAGTCATTTCCTGAAGGTCCAGGCCAGATGTGTCACACACAGAGCCTCAGAAATCTGCAGCACATTGCCACAAACTAACCAGGATATTTAACCAGGGGAGGGTGGTGGGCAGGAAGTAAGGGGGATATTTTGTGTGTGTGTGTTCTTGTGGGCTTACCTGTACTCACAAAAATGTGTGTAATACTTGTTTTTGCCTCAGAAAGGTGAGAGAGGGAAGTGTTTGAAGACCTTATGCAAATGATTTTTGATGCTTCTGCAGAAAGGATGAACAACAGGATCCTGACGCCACGCCTTGAATCACAACACACACACACACACACACACACGCGCACACACGCACACACACACACCCACACACACCCACACACACACGCACACACACACACACACACACACAAACTGGGTCTGTCCCACACTGTACTGACCGCAATGGCTGCCACTTCCTCCTGGATCATGCCCCGGTGCCTAGAATAACAGAAAATATTCAGCCTTAAATTGTCTCATGTCTTATTATTTTCAACTTTTATGTTCACCTATAGGAAGAACTTGTGGGTTGGAAGAAAAACACAATCAGGTTTTATCCCAATAAGACTCACCCCCCCCACCCCAGTAGTTAATGTGTAAGGGAAATATTGCAGGGGGATTGTGGGTTTTCTTGGTCCAACGTTCTGTGTGTTTTAACTGGAAGGAGAGTAAATACACAAAGGGCTCAGAATAAAACAGAAGAAGTCTTCAGTCACATGTCTGGGTACAAATTACAAACCTCGAGTCAGGAAGCTATTAGTAAAGTCAGTAATTGGTTATTAATTTTATTGTCACTGACAAAGCAGTTTCTACTTTTGTTTGTTTAACTTGTTAAAGTGACTCATTGCAATGATGTGAAGACTGGTCCAAAGAAATAACTTTAAAAAAGTCATATTGCTGGTAGTAAGTCAGATCCCTGGGGACTCCACCAGGGCTGCCCGTTGTCACTGATCCTGTTCATAACTTTTATGGACAGGATTTCTCGGTGCAGCCAGCGGGTGGAGGGATTCTGTTCCGGTGGACTCGGGATTCCATCTCTGCTCTTTGCAGATGATGTGGTCCTGTTAGTGTCATCATGCCGTGATCTTCAGCTTTCATTGGAGCAGTTCACAGCTGAATGTGAAGAAGCTGGGATGAGAATCAGCACCTCCAAATCTGAGGCCATGGTCCTCAGCCGGAAAAGGGTGGATTGCTCTCTTCAGGTCGAGGGTGAGGTTCTCTCTCAAGTGGAGGAGTTCAAGTATCTTGGAGTTTTGTTCATGAGTGAGGGAAGAATGGAGCAGTATTGTAGACTCTGTGCTTGTCCGTTGTGGTGAAGAGGGAGCTGAGTTGTAAGGCAAAACTCTCTGTATACCCGTTGATCTATGCTCCTACCCTCACCTATGGTCATGAACTCTGGGTAGTGACTGAAAGAAAGAGATCATGGATACAGGAGGTTGAAATGAGTTTCCTCTGCAGGGACTTTCCCTTAGAGATGGAGTGAGAAGTTCAGTTATCCAGGAGGGACTTGGAGTAGAACCACTGCTCCTCCACATTGAGAGGAGCCAGTTGAGGTGGTTCGGGCATCTGGTAAGGATGCTTCCTGGGCACCTCCCTAGGGATGTGCTTTGGGCATGTCTGACTGGGAGGAGAATGCAGGGAAGACCCAGGACACACTGGAGAGACCATGTCTCTCCATTGGCCATGGGAACTCCTTGGAGTCCTCCCAGAAGAGAAGCTGCCTCATGAAGCTGTGAGGCAAACTACACTGTGTACGCATTGTGTCCAGTTTTATTTCTACAAATGTTACACTGTGCAGCTGCTGCACAAATCCATTCAAATCTGACCTGGTTTGTGTCCGTCTGGATGTAAATGTCACTTTTTGACATCAAGAAATCATTTTTACACACTTTGAATGGTCAAAGTGTGCGTTCTGAAGAAGAGGTGCAGTTTGTTTGTGCAGGAGAAAGCTGCTGTTTACATAAAAGGTGTCAGAGCAGCACCACAAGTGTGTGTGTGTGTGTGTGTGTGTGTGTTTGTGCGTGTGTGTGTGCGTGTGTGTGTGTGTGTGTGTGAATGAACATAATCGCCCATGATATATAGAGTATGGTTGTTTTTTTTTTTTTAAGAGCTGCGTTTTAAGAACAGTCATTAATGCAGCTTGTAAAATATTCCCAACACGACGCCAAACACTCGTTTTAGTTTCACCTCCTTCCATCTCTTCTTTCCTTCACCCTTCTCTCCTTCCCTCACCTCATTTGAGGGAGAATTTATTAAACTTGTTAAAAACTATTCAGAGAAAATTCTCAGCTGAGTGACCAGCAGGCTTCTGGGTTTTTTTTAAAGTTTTTTTGCATCCCCCTCTTTTCTGGATTTACTTTCTTTGTTTTTTTCCTTCTTCTGTTCCCCCCGTTCTTCCTCTCTTCTTTGAAACAAACCTGTGTAACGTTGTCAGATCTGCTTGAGAATGAAGTGCCAAGTGTTGCTTTTTATGGGGAGAAAACAGACTGGAACAGCGGGTGTGTGTTTAAAGATGTC
>JBBPBX010038939.1:18845-30143 GCA_038048925.1 Garcialebias charrua
CTAAGTGAATACCTGGGTGTTATAGACTGATGAAAACAGCCTGTAGCCTAAAGCTGGTGGATCATTAGTGTTAGTGTGCTGCATTCAGGTGCACAGGAGTGTTGTTTGTGTTTGTTTGCAGAGCGAGTGGCGACAGTTGGATAAAGACTCTGGTGAAAATCTTCTCAATTTTGTGCCAATTCCTCATTTTTTTAACGTACAGGTAGCCCTCAACTTACGGCGATTCGGTGTTACGAACGCATCTTATTAATAAAAATATAAAATTAAATAAATTTAAAAAACAATAATTTGAAAATGTCTTATTTTATGTGTTTAAATGTTCTTGATTTCATGTGCACAGCACTTTGTTGCAGCTGTGGTTGTTTTAAATGGCTTTATAAATACAGTATTATTATTTAGAAGCCGATTCACGCAATTTGCGGCAGTTTTCGGCAGTGTCCGCCAGTTTTCAGCAGTGTCCGCTAGTTTTTGGTTAGCTTCGGTTAGCTCCGGCCTCGACAACCGGCTTTGGAGGACAGTGTGAAATGAGCCCATGAGGTTCAAAAGATTTACCTGACTAAATAAAGGTTGAATGAGTGTGTCCGATCAGAGATTACCTCATACGGATAAATTAGCTGGAAACTCTCGGTGAACTCTGTGGACATCTCAGGCCCGGAGCAGCAGCCGCCGATCGCTCCGCCGCGCCGTATCCCACCACGCTGGCCGACACCACCAGCTCACCGCGGGAACACCGGGCTAGCATGCTAACGCGGAGAAACGCCCAGTAAGTTATTAACTCTTTTTTCCTTCATTATGGCTCCAAATAATAATAATAATAATAATGAATTCAATTTATAACGCACTTTTCATTAATGAAAATCTCAAAGTGCTACAAGGAGCAACAGAATTAAATGTCAATAAAACAAATAATAAAACAATTAAAACCAATAACAATATCAGCCAAGATCAAAAGTAGAATCATGAGGAGGCAGAGTATGCTTGGTCGAAAAGGAAGGTCTTCAAGCCGCTCTTAAAGTCAACCACAGACTGTGGGGCTCTTAGACAGTCAGGAAGAGAGTTCCACAGACGGGGGGCAGCCACACTGAAAGCCCGGTCTCCCATGGTCCTTAATTTGGTTCTCGGAATGTGAAGGAGATTGCTGTTCTGTGACCGCAGCGAGCGGGTGGATGAGTATGGAATAAGAATATCCTTCAGATAATCTGGTGAAGTTCCGTGTAAGCATTGATGTGTAATGAGAGCAGTTTTGTACTGAATTCTGTAGGCGACAGGAAGCCAATGAAGGTTATGGAGAATGGGCGTAATATGTTCAAATTTACGAACTCTCAACAAGATCCTTGCTGCACTGTTTTGAATATATTGAAGTTTCTGAAGGTTTTTGCCATGGATTCCAATAAACAGGGAGTTGCAGTAGTCGAGCCTGGAGGAGACAAAAGCATGGACGAGCTTCTCAGCATCGGATAAAGTTAGAGATGGGCGAAGTCTGGAGATGTTTCGAAGATGGAAGAAGCAAGTTTTAAACAGATGCTTAATGTGATTTTCAAATGTAAGATTGGAGTCCATTTTTATTCCAAGATTAGTAACAGAGGTGGAGAGGGGGATGTCTTGTCCAGAAAAGGAAAGTGTTGTTATAGGAGATGTTTGTACCTGGTGAGGGGTGCCAATCAGTATGGCCTCAGTCTTGGAGCAGTTTAATTGAAGAAAGTTCTGATTCATCCATGCCCTAATTGCCTCCAGGCAGGCAGAGAGGGCAGTGAGTGAAGATGGAGATGACAAGGTGGAAGATGAGGATGCTCCAGTCCTGATGTAAAGCTGTGTATCGTCGGCATAACAGTGAAAAGAAATGTTGAACTGATTAATAATTTGACCTAAAGGCAGCATGTAAAGGGAAAACAGCAGGGGCCCCAGAACCGACCCCTGAGGGACACCACAGGAGACACCAACTGTCTGGGACGTGGCGTTGCCAAGACTAACACATTCCAGCCTATTGGAGAGGAAAGATTTGAACCAGTCCAGGACTGTGTCGCAGAGACCGACCTCCACATGAAGACGGTGGAGGAGGATACTATGGTCCACAGTGTCGAAGGCTGCAGTGAGGTCAAGGAGGACAAGGATGGAGGGAGAGCCAGTGTCAGCGGCCAAGAGGACATCATTGGTAACCCTCAGCAATGCAGTCTCTGTACTGTGAGCTGCCCTGAATCCAGACTGAAACTTCTCATACAGAGAGTGTTGTTGTAGGTGATCCTGCAGCTGAGCAGCAACAGCTTTTTCCAGCACTTTAGACAGAAAAGGGAGGTGTGAAATTGGGCGGTAATTAGAAAAAATGTCGGGATCCAAATTAGATTTTTTCAGAAGAGGCCTAATGATGGCGGTTTTTAGAGGCAGTGGAACATGACCAGATTGTAGAGACTGATTTATTATTTGAGTGATAAGTGGGCCTATTGCAGAATGATTGGTTTTTATGAGAGACGAGGGGAAAGGATCCAGGGCGCAGGATGAAGGCTTCATTTTCTTGATGATGGCCTCCACCTCACTCTGAACAACTTCGTCAAAGCTGTTTAGGGTCCCAGAATGCAGACGGGTGGGTGGCACACGGAGAACGGGGAGGTTGTGGAGCTGAGATCTGATATTGTCAACTTTGGTTTTAAAAGATGAAAGAAACAGGTCGCATTTTTGAGCAGAGTCCTCAAGAGTTTGCTTAATGGGATTAAGCAGACGAGTGATTGTGGAGAAGAGCTGTTTAGAGTTTCCAGGGCAGGTGTTGATGATGTTAGAATAATATTTGGAGCGTGCTTCTTTAAGAGAATAGGCGTATGCTTTCTGATGTTCTTTATATGCCTGCTTATGCACAGACAGACCAGATGATTTTACACGTCTCTCAATAGCACGGCCAGTTGCCTTCATCTTGCGCAGCTCATCAGTGTACCAAGGGGCTGAGCGCGAGAAAGACACCAGTCTTGTCTTTAAGGGGGCGTGTAGGTCCAGGAGCTCCCGAAGAGATTGGTTGTAGTAATCCACAGAGTCATCTGCAGAAGAATGATTGACAGCGGTCAGGGTGTGAAGATCGGCAGACAGAACATCAAGGGAAATGTTTTTAAGGTCACGGAACTGGATGGGTCGTTTTGGGTTTGAAGCAGGCGAAGATGAAGGCACTTCCAGGGAGATGACCCTGTGATCTGAGACACCCAGGTCATATACAGATAAGTTATTGATGAGTACAGTGTCTGTAATCACCAAATCCAGAGTATGCCCCCTGCTGTGCGTAGGGGCGTCAACATGTTGAGTGAGATTAAGAGAGTCCAGAAGAGACTTAAAATCTGTTGCCAGAGGTGAAGAAGAATTGTCCACGTGGATATTTAAGTCGCCAAGAAAAATAGTCTTCACAGGGGAGGTGCAGAAAAAAGTGAGGAGGTCATGCATCTCTGAGTTAAATGAAACATGTGGTTTGGGAGGTCTATAAATTAATATAACATTCATCAGGAGTGGGGCTTTGAAGCTGAAAGCCAGACATTCAAAAGAGGAAAAGTCCTGAGAAGACAGATGAGACAATTTTAAATTACTGCGGTAGATTACAGCCAGACCACCACCGCGGCCAGTGCTGCGGGCTCTCTGCAGATAACTGTATCCAGAAGGACACGCCTCATTCAGAGAACTGAACACATTTGGTTGGTGCCACGTCTCTGTAAGACACATGAGGTCCAAGTTCTTCTCCAGAATGTGATCATGAATTAAACATGACTTGTTGGATATGTACTGTATGTGTTTTTTGTACTGTGTTAGGATAGGCAAAGTGCTTGGTAACTCTACAGCACTGTACATGTACGTGTATAAGTGGTGGCTCGTGTGTTTTCCGACTTAACGGCGATTTTCGACATGCAAACGGCCGTAGGAACGGAACTGCGATGTAACTCGAGGACTTCATTTTTTTTAATGTAGACAGAAATCGCTCCAACAGCCTCCTCAAACTTGAACCTGTAACCACTTGATATTAACTTCAAACCCTCCAAACACAAACTGAAAACTCTCTGTTTTATCCTTTGTGGGGAGAAAAAGTCAGGTCACAATTAATTTTTATTTTTCCAAAATGAATGATGTACGGAGTAGAGTTTTTACTGTGTGACTAATGCGGTACAAAAGTGCTCAGAGTTTCTAAAACTGTTTTTCCAAGGAACAGTAAAGCTATGTTACAGAACTATCAAAATCAAATCCAGCAGCAGTTCAATAGAGCACATGGTAAAATAAAGCTAAAGTTGTGTACAGTAACAGTCTGTTAAGGTAACACAGGGACTGTGGGACCAAAATATTTATTAATGAATGAAGGACTAACTTTACTGGTTGGATTTTAGATGTCTTGTGTCAAACAGAAAATATACAACAGAGCTTTTCTTCACACTGTTGAACAACTGTAGAATCACACAACAGCAGCAGAATGTGGAAATGTATCTATTTTTACCATGTACCACAGTAAATATACCTGTATTTTGACATTTTTGTGATCTAACAGCAAAACCAAATACTTTTTATAGACTGACAGAGAGACGGATGGATGATGGATGAATGGATGGATTGATGGATGGATGGATGGATAGATGATGGATGGATGGATGGATGGATGAATGGACAAATGGATGGATTGATAAATGGATGGATATATGGATAGCTTGATAGATGGATGGATGGATGGATGGATGATGGATGGTTGGATAATGATGGATGATGATAAATGGATGATGATGAATGGATGGATGGAGGGATGATGAATGGATGGATGAATGGATGGATGGAGGGATGATGAATGGATGGATGGATGGATGGATGGAGGGATGATGAATGGATGGATGAATGGATGGATGGCTGATGGATGACAGATAGATGGATGATGGATGGATGAATGAATTGATGATGGATGGATGATTAATGGATGGATGACTGGTGGACAATTGATGGATGGATGAATGATGGATGATGATGGATTATTTATGGATGACTGATGGATGGATGATGGATGGATTATTGATGGATGGATAGATGGATGGATGACAGATAGGTGGATGGTGGATGGATGAATGAATTGATGAATGAATTGATGATGGGTGGATGATTAATGGATCGATGATGGATGACCGGTGGACAATTGATGGATGGATGAATGATGGATGGATTATTTATGGATGGATGGATGGATGATAGATGGATGGATGGATGAATGAATGGATGAATGGATGGATGATGGATGATGATGAAGGATGGATGTTGATGATGGATGATGGATGGATGATGGATAGATGATGATGGATAGATGGTGATGGGTGTATGATGGATGGATGATGGGTGTATAATGATGGATGTATGATGGATGGATAATGGATGTATGATGGATTGATGATGGCTGAATGCACAAATGGATGGATTGATAGATGTATGGATGGATAGATGGATAGCTGGATAGATGGATGGATGATGGATGTATGATGATGAGGTATGATGGATGGATAATGGATGATGATGGATGGATGAATGGACAAATGGATGGATTGATAGATGGATGGATGGATGGATGGATAGATGGATAGCTGGATAGACGGATGGATGATGGATGTATGTATGATGATGATGTATGATAGATGGATAATGGATGGATGATGGATGGATGATGGATGGATGATGGATGGATGGATAGATAGATAGATGATGGATGGGTTGATAATGATGGATGATGATAAATGGATGGATGATGGATGGATGATAGATGGATAGATGATGGATGGATGATGGATGGATAGATGATGGATGGGTGGATAATGATGGATGATGATAAATGGATAGATGGATGGATGGATAGATGGATAGATGGGTGGATGATGGATGTATGATGATGATGTATGTTGATGGATGGATAATGGATGGATGATGGATGGATGAATGGACAAAAGGATGGATTGATAGATGATGGATGGATGGATAGATGGATAGCTGGATAGATGGATGGATGATGGATGGATAGATGATATCTGGATAGATGGATGGATGGATAGATGGATAGATGTATGTATGATCAAAGTCAAAGTCAAAGTCAACTTTATTGTCAGAACTGCAATATGTACAGGACATACACAGGATTGAAATTGTGTTTCTCTCAGTCCCTCGGTGCAACAGTAACCATTTAAACACTAAAACACTGAAACATTTAATAAACATAAGCATAAAATAGTAAAAGTGTAACATGGATGGATGTATGATGATGATGTATGATGGATGGATAATGGATGGATGGATGAATGGACAAATGGATGGATTGATAGATGGATGGATGGATGGATGGATAGATGGATAGCTGGATAGATGGATGTCACTCCACTGGATCCACTCCTGGACTGTCTGAATGACATTAAAATCTGGTTAAAACTTAATTTTCTAAATCTAAATGAAAATAAAACGGAAGCCATCAGCTTTGGCAAATGTAACACCCTAAATGTTCTTGGCCCCTTGGCTTCATACAGCCACTCCAATGTCAGGAATCTGGGAGTTATTTTTGATAGTGCTTTTAAGTTAGACAAACAGATAAATGCTGTAGTTAAATCCGGTTTCTTCCAGCTAAGACTCATTGCCAAGGTGAAGTCTTGTCTCTCTTTCAGAGACCTTGAAAAGGTGATTCACGCTTTTATTACTTCTCGCTTGGACTATTGTAATTCACTGTATGTTGGTTTAGACAAATCATCTTTGCATCGTTTACAATCTGTCCAGAACGCAGCAGCTCGTCTTTTAACTTCAACTAAAAAATATGAACACATAACCCCTGTCCTGGCATCCCTTCACTGGCTCCCTGTCTGCTATCGAATTGATTTTAAGATTTTATTGCTTGTTTTTAAAATCTTAAAAGGTCTGGCCCCGTCATATTTATGTGATCTTATTGGGGGCTGCCATTGCATGTAAATGCATGGCAGCCACCTATTGTTCTCCTGTCCGAACGTGTGTCTACATTGTCGTTCACCGTTAATGCGGCCCGTACCGTAACGTGCACCCCCACAAAAGTTATATCAAAACGACCGGCCCGACTCCGGGATGTGTGCTATTACTTTTCTAAGCAATCGGAGTTACCATGGCAACGTTATTTGCGAACAAAGACGTAATGAATCTCCAAATCCAGGAACTAGTTGGTTACTGCCCACTTATTATTCTACACCAGAAAAAGTTATCTTTTTCAACTTTAATACGGACCGAACCACAAAGTCAACCCCCACAAAAGTTCTATCAAAACGACCAGCCCGACTCAGAGATGTGTGCTATTACTTTTATAAGCAATCGGAGTTACCATGGCGAAATATTTTGCTAACAAAAATCGTAAATTTCCCATAGGAAATGAATGGGACCTTGAGTTTTCAGTGAAACTGAGTAACATAGGGCGCCATTTTGGTTCAATATACAAGGCAATATACAAGGCAGGTTCAATACACAAGCTAGTTAGGTGAGGCGGCCATTTTGACTCAAACTAGCTAATTAGGTGAGTCGGCCATTTTGAATCAAACATGCTAATTAGGTGTGTCGGCCATTTTGAATAAAACTAGTTAATTAGGTGAGTCTGCCATTTTGAATCAAACAAGATAATTAGGTGAGTTGGCCATTTTGAATCAAACTAGCTAATTAGGTGAGTCGGCCATTTTGAATCAAACTAGCTAATTAGGCGAGTCGGCCATTTTGAATCAAACAAGATAATTAGGTGAGTCGGCCATTTTGAATAAAACTAGCTAATTAGGTGTGTCGGCCATTTTGAATCAAACTAGCTAATTAGGTGAGTCGGCCATTTTGAATCAAACTGTCTAATTAGATGAGTCGGCCATTTTGAATCAAACTAGCTAATTAGGTGAGTCGGCCATTTTGATTCAAACTGTCTAATTAAGTGAGTCAGCGGCTGTGTCTCAATTCAGGGGCTGCATCCTCATGAGTGCGCATTTGTCGGCCGCATACGTCATTGCCCCGCGCGGAGGACTGTCCCAATTCGAAGACTCCTCCTCATGCGGCCGAGGAATGCGGCCTACTTCCTGCCGAAATCGAAGGATGCATTCGTGAATCCTTCAAGACGGAGGCTATCCCAGAATTCATAGCGCCAGCAGAGATTTCGCGGGGGGTGGGGGGCTTTCTGCGTGCAGTGTCGGGGCTGCTGAGTCATCAGCTCGTTTTAACAACAACCTCAGCGCGAATATTCATTCAACCTTTATTTAGTCATCTCAAACAACCTCAGCTCGAATATATCTCATTAAAATTTAACTACAGAAACGACAAAAAAAAATGTGTTAGCTGAATATACATTATATTATTGTTTCTGAGTTTACTGTTTTTGAAGAACTGATTACAAATCAGATTATTTTACACGTGCGTAGCAAGGATTTTCTGAGAGGAAATCTTTTAAAACCCAGAGTGGACCTGTGAAATGCAACTTGTCCAGTAGCACAGTTGGTAAATCAACCTGCGATTGGTGCAGAGATACTTTTCTCGAAGCTGGTTCGAATCTCACTCGGTACGGTTAAAACTTATTTTACGTTTGTCTTTTATTGGATAAAAAAATGAGGACTGAGATTAAAAGGAAGGAGTTTGTGAAACTCCTTCTTTTTTTTATCCAATAAAAGACAAACGTAAAATAAGTTTTAACCGTACCGAGTGAGATTCGAACCAGCTTCGAGAAAAGCATCTCTGCACCAATCGCAGGTTGATTTATCAACTGTGCTACTGGACAAGTTGCATTTCATCGGTCCACTCTGGGTTTTAACAGATCGCCGTTTATAAGTTGATTTGTACTCAGTTCTTAACAAACTGTAAACTCAGAAACACTAATATATATACATGTATTCAGCTAACTAATATATTTTAGCGGCGTCCCTTCTCTTTCCACACACACCAAGCGGCACACAAGAACTTCCCACCCACTTCAAGAGAACGCCCCACCCACTTCAATGCCGGCAAACCTGAAGGCTAGACCGTCCCATTTCAGCAGTTTCGCTCAGCCCACCCGGTCTTGTGAGTGCGTGGCCTACTCGGCCCAGCTAGGCTGGGTCCTCATGAGGATGCAGCCCCTGAATTGAGACACAGCCAGCCATTGTTAATTAGGTGAGTCGGCCATTTTGAATCAAACTAGCTAATTAGGTGAGTCGGCCATTTTGAATCAAACTAGCTAATTAGGTGAGTCGGCCATTTTGAATCAAACTAGCTAATTAGGTGAGTCGGCCATTTTGAATCAAACTAGCTAATTAGGTGAGACGGCCATTTTGAATCAAACTAGCTAATTAGGTGAGTCGGCCATTTTGAATCAAACAACATAATTAAGTGAGTCGGCCATTTTGAATCAAACTAGCTACTTAGTTGAGTCGGCCAATATACAAGGTAGGTTCAATACACAAGCTAATTAGGTGAGTCGGCCATTTTGAATCAAACTAGCTAATTAGGTAAGGCGGCCATTTTGAATCAAACTAGCTAATTAGGTGAGTCGGCCATTTTGAATCGAACTAGCTAATTAGGTGAGTCGGCCATTTTGAATCAAACTAGCTAATTAGGTGAGTCGGCCATTTTGAATCAAACTAGCTAATTAGGTGAGTCGGCCATTTTGAATCAAACTAGCTAATTAGGTGAGTCGGCCATTTTGAATCAAACTAGCTAATTAGGTGAGTCGGCCATTTTGAATCAAACTAGCTAATTAGGTGAGTCGGCCATTTTGAATCAAACTAGCTAATTAGGTGAGTCGGCCATTTTGAATCAAACTAGCTAATTAGGTGAGTCGGCCATTTTGAATCAAACTAGCTAATTAGGTGAGTCGGCCATTTTGAATCAAACTAGCTAATTAGGTGAGTCGGCCATTTTGAATCAAACTAGCTAATTAGGTGAGTCGGCCATTTTGAATCAAACTAGCTAATTAGGTGAGTCGGCCATTTTGAATCAAACTAGCTAATTAGGTGAGTCGGCCATTTTGAATCAAACTAGCTAATTAGGTGAGTCGGCCATTTTGAATCAAACTAGCTAATTAGGTGAGTCGGCCATTTTGAATCAAACTAGCTAATTAGGTGAGTCGGCCATTTTGAATCAAACCAGCTAATTAGGTGAGTCGGCCATTTTGAATCAAACCAGCTAATTAGGTGAGTCGGCCATTTTGAATCAAACCAGCTAATTAGGTGAGTCGGCCATTTTGAATCAAACCAGCTAATTAGGTGAGTCGGCCATTTTGAATCAAACCAGCTAATTAGGTGAGTCGGCCATTTTGAATCAAACCAACTAATTAGGTGAGTCGGCCATTTTGAATCAAACTAGTTAATTAGGTAAGTCGGCCATTTTGAATCAAACAATCTACTTAGGTGAGTCGGCCATTTTGAATCAAACCAGCTAATTAGGTGAGTCGGCCATTTTGAATCAAACCAACTAATTAGGTGAGTCGGCCATTTTGAATCAAACCAGCTAATTAGGTGAGTCGGCCATTTTGAATCAAACCAGCTAATTAGGTGAGTCGGCCATTTTGAATCAAACCAGCTAATTAGGTGAGTCGGCCATTTTGAATCAAACCAGGTAATTAGGTGAGTCGGCCATTTTGAATCAAACCAACTAATTAGGTGAGTCGGCCATTTTGAATCAAACTAGTTAATTAGGTGAGTCGGCCATTTTGAATCAAACCAGCTAATTAGGTGAGTCGGCCATTTTGAATCAAACCAGCTAATTAGGTGAGTCGGCCATTTTGAATCAAACCAGCTAATTAGGTGAGACGGCCATTTTGAATCAAACCAGCTAATTAGGTGAGTCGGCCATTTTGAATCAAACCAGCTAATTAGGTGAGTCGACCATTTTGAATCAAACCAGCTAATTAGGTGAGTCGGCCATTTTGAATTAAACAAGCAAATTAGGTGAAGCGGCCATTTGAACAAGCAAATTAGGTGAAGCGGCCATTTTGATGGAGATATGGAACTTATATTTGGCAAATGGGTAGCTGACAATGATCCCTAATAAATTTCAATTGAAAATCCAATTTCCAAGATGGCCGACAACGCAAAAAAGTCAAAATACTGTAAAATGGTCAATTTTAGTGATATTGAGCTGAAACTTGGTATGGTGATAGCTGACAATGTTTCCTATCATATTCCATATCAAAATCAAAAATCCAAGATGGCCGCCATAGCTACTTTCAAATGGCTATAACTCGGCCATCTTTATACATAGAAAGCTGAAATTTGGTGAGGTTGTAGCTAAAGACATTCTCTATCACGTACGGAAACCAAAAATGAAAATCCAAGATGGCCGCCATAGCTACATTCAAATGGCTTTAACTCA
>JBBPBX010038940.1:2603-30142 GCA_038048925.1 Garcialebias charrua
GTTATTGCTAGTATCACTCAGCCCTCTGTGAATAGCAAACAACCATCAGGGTGTTAACGATCCATCGTCAGGCTGATGGTCCTCCTTGATCATGTGAGCAACTGGTTTCGGCTGTCATCAGCCAACTGGTGATCCATTGTGGGATGGTGCTATTTATAAGACTGAGCTGAATACAGCTTCTCAGACTGAGGAAGTCTTTCGGATGAAAGACAAAACGTTTCTACAGTTTTTTTGCTTTGTTTTGTTTTTTGAATGTCCAGAGGACCAGACTTAGCTTTTTTAGATAATTCAGATAAGAAAAAACAACAAAATAACCCTCTAACCACATCAAGTGTCATCCCACCTTATTTACCACCATGATCAGTGTGTATCCCACTACCAAGCATATCTTATCTTCACCAGCATATCCCACTACCAAGCTGTGCTGAAAAATTACATATATCCGGTAAGTAGTATCAATAAATATTATGTTTAATAATATTAATTATTAATTAATTATTCTCCACATCGAGAGGAGCCAGTTGAGGTGGCTCGGGCATCTGGTTAGGATGCCTCCTGGACGCCTCCCTGGTGAGGTGTTCCGGGCATGTCCCACCGGGAGGAGACCCAGAGGAAGACCCAGGATACGCTGGAGGGACTATGTTTCTCGGCTGGCCTGGGAACGCCTTGGGATTCCCCCAGAGGAGCTGCTCCAAGTGGCTGGGGAGAGGGAAGTCTGGGCCTCCCTACTTAGGCTGCTACCCCCGCGACCCGACCCCGGATAAGCGGAAGAAAATGGATGGATGGATGAATATTAATTAACATTAGAAACCAAAATAGTTCTTACCTTCATCATATGGCTAACAAAGCCAAGGAGTAGCTTCTGAATCTTTAAACAGTTGACCGTTTATATAAAGTTTATCCACTGATACAGTAGCTCTTCTTCCTTTGCTTATATTTTTCTTTCTGATCGGGAACAGAACTCGCCTTCTACTCAGAATTTCTGCAGGAAATTGATCGTTCATGCTAAAGTTCGTGCCACGTAGTTCCATACCTCGGCTTTTAACCTGTTCTTTTTATTTATAATGTTCAAATTTAGCAATTATTGGCCGTGGCCTAGTGTTTCCAGATCTTTTAGCTCTGAGGCTGTGGACTCGGTGAAAAGTAATGGCATTAACCGCTTCACTCGGCAACTTTAGCTGGTTTTGAAAGAAGACACGAACCGAGGCCTCCGGATCCTCCTCCGTTCACTCCGGAATTCCAGAGAAGACAACATTGTCCTGCATACTTCTGGCTTGGATATCTAATACTGACTCTTTCATTTTTTTAATTATCACCAGAAAGCTGCGACATCTGATCTGTAAGTTGTTTCACTGTCCCCTTTAGCTCAATGTTTTCACTAGCTAGAGATGCTACCTGCTGCTGGCTAAATTCCAATCACCCCTCAAGCTTTGAAATTCCTTATGCAGCCCCTCTACTAACGCTAGCCGGGCGTCCAATCTAGACAACTTTTGGTCAATTGACTCCAGGATTATCGTGAAGCCTGAATTATCCACTGACGGTTCTGATGCGCTGGCAGAGCTTCCTTGTCGGTACTGTTTAGCATTGGGCTTGGGTTCGTTAGTGTTAGCCGAATCGCTAGCCGCATCGGATGTAGCATTGGGTTTACTCATGACAAACCTTTCAAAATACTCGTCAAATACAATTCAAGGCTCTCCAATGTCTCCCCGTCCAGTTTTGTTGAAGTAGTGAAAAAAAGATTGGTTATTAAATTTTAATACTTTTTAAAATGATCTTACATTTAATAGACTATATGCCACGGACTTCCGTTCCTGCACTCCCGTAGTCATGAGCCGGACTGCGCACTTACGGTTAGCGGGAAATACACGATTATAAATTACTAAATACAATTAATAAAACATCTGCATCCACACCAATAATAACTTCATCCACATATAAATCCATGTAAAATCATGGCGACGTTCCCCCTACGGATAGCCGTGATAAATTTTCGCCGAAACCCCCCTTGGAACAGCTGTTCCCACCGGAGGGCGGACAAAACGGAACTCACATGTAGTGCCGGTAGCTCGCAGCCGCTTCCCGTTTCGGGTCTGTTTCATGGTTTGCTACTAGGAGCTAACGCTAACAACAACGGCAGAGGATGGGACCCGGAAGTGGCGGATGTGTCCAATATTTTATCGGAAGTACGTCACGACCCCCCGTGGCATATAGTGTATTATATAGTTTTTATTATATAGCTATTATTTTATCAGACACTGAGATACACCCTATAGCTGTCAGTAATCATGATCCTGTCTATTTAACTCTAGTAAACAGAAAATAGATAGATAGATAGATAGATAGATAGATAGATAGATAGATAGATAGATAGATAGATAGATAGATAGATAGAGACAGACAGACAGACAGACAGACAGACAGACAGACAGACAGACAGACAGACAGACAGACAGACAGACAGACAGACAGACAGACAGACAGACAGACAGACAGACAGACAGACAGACAGACAGACAGACAGACAGACAGACAGACAGACAGACAGACAGACAGACAGACAGACAGACAGACAGACAGACAGACAGACAGACAGACAGACAGACAGACAGACAGACAGACAGACAGACAGACAGACAGACAGACAGACAGACAGACAGACAGACAGACAGACAGACAGACAGACAGACAGACAGACAGACAGACAGACAGACAGACAGACAGACAGACAGACAGACAGACAGACAGACAGACAGACAGACAGACAGATAGATAGATAGATAGATAGATAGATAGATAGATAGATAGATAGATAGATAGATAGATAGATAGATAGATAGATAGATAGATAGATAGATAGATAGATAGATATAGATTTATTTGTCCCCTTAGGGAAATTAATTTGCAACATTTGTCAGCAGGCATTGACATAAAGGACATACTTATACATACATACATGACATCATCATCCATCATTACAGCAAAGATGTTTCAGCTCAGTAATTCATGATACCTTAGTATTATTTAATGATTTAATTGCTTGTGGTATGAAAGAAAATTTTGTTCTGTTTCTTGAGAATAAAGGAAGGCCATACCTTCGCCCTGAAGGAAGCAACTCAAATGAAGATCTTAGGGGATGTGTGTCGTCTGCTATAATCTTGTTTGCCTTCCTCATAACTCTGTCCATGTATATCTTTTCCATACTTGGCAGAGTGGTCCCTAACAGTTTGCTGGCTGTAGTTACTATACTTCTCAAGGATTTCTTCTGAGCCTCTGTAGCATTGCCAAACCAACAGATGTTACAAAACGTTAAAATACCTTCAATAAAAGCAGAATAAAACATTAAAAGCATTGAGTTATTGACTCTAAAAGTACCTAGTTTCTTTAAAAAATACATCCTCTGCTGAGCCTTATGCCCCTTTTCCACCGGTCGGCTCGGGTCGGATGTTACGTCATATGTGCGTCGCAGAGACCCCCTTTCATCCTTTCCCACCGGATATTCCGAGCTGCGCCGCGCGAGATTTCCTGAGATTTTCGGGCTGGTTTCAGAGGGGTACTGAGGCGAGCTCATCCGCTCCGGAAGGAGGGAGGAGGAGACTCGAGCTGTTTTCACGGAAGCGAGGGAAGTGATCACGGCAGGACTTTACATGAATAACACGGTAAAAACAATTATTTGTTTTTAAATTTATAGCAAAGATGGGTCTTCAGCTGAACGTGTCCTTAATAAAATCACGTATTGCTCAAAACTGCAGGATTTTAAAAAGCAGGTTCGCCACGAGCAACACGCGGCGCGCGGGCGGCTTTATGTCTTTAAATGTAGCTCAATGAACAGATATAAAATATATTTCATAGCTGACTTTATAGTACGAGGGCTCCTGAGCTTAACCACGCTTTAATATTGTCACGTAGTGGTCAAATATGCTGCATTTAAAGTAGTTTCGCTTTGACTTTTTCCAAACCTGTGCTTGCACAACGAAAATAAATTATAAAAATTCGAATTTTATTTCAAATAACTCCAACAGGATACATTTAGTATATGAACATGTTGTGATCACACTATATTTTTTTGAAAAATATCAGCTATGTGGTTTTTGATAGAATTGATAATATGTGATACAAAGTACAAGGGAGAAAATTAATGGAGGTAGCTTGACACATTTATGTCTATAACACATTGAATTTTATTTCAAATAACTCCAACAGGATACATTTAGTATATGAACATGTTGTGATCACACTATATTTTTTTGAAAAATATCAGCTATGTGGTTTTTGATAGAATTGATAATATGTGATACAAAGTACAAGGGAGAAAATTAATGGAGGTAGCTTGACACATTTATGTCTATAACACATTGAATTTTATTTCAAATAACTCCAACAGGATACATTTAGTATATGAACATGTTGTGATCACACTGTGTTGTTTAAAAAAAAAAAACAGTTTCTGGACTAAATTAATCACATTTTTCTTTTACAGTCAACAGAAGAAAATCACCAGAATTCAACAACCTGTGTCATCTTCTGGAGGAAGACGTGAGACACCAGATGGAAATTTGTTACTTCTGTTTGTCACTTCAAACTTTTCCTATTAAACGTTATATTTTCTTAAGTGGTGTCCTCGAACATTCAATTTCCTAAACTTATTTTATAATGTGAAGTGTGTATTGTGTTTAAATCCATACTGGAAGTTAAGAGAACTTTCCATTTGCATTTGACCTTTAAAGAATCATAAGATAAAGATTATTAGAATCTGCTCAACTGTTATTACGTTATAAATTATTTGGTTCTAGGATGAAGTCATACAAAAAAAGTCAAAAATTAAAAGTGGCCAAAGTCCTTTGGACAGTTTAAAGTTAAAGAATTCACAGACCATCCATCTACCATCTACCACCCAGCAGCAACTTTACCAGGGAGACACTGGCAGTTTCAAAGATCACAGTGTGATGTTTTAAATAAGATTTAAAAAGTTTTGAGGACTGTCAGCAGCAACTGCTCAGCTGATCTGAGAACGGGGAGGGCAGGAAGGTTGAAGCAGCTCAGATAAATATGGTTTTGCAACTTTATCAAGCACCTTGTGCATAACTAAATAATAAAATATGCTTTAATACATCTTTATTGTAAAAATACTAAATTGGAAAATACATGGGTTTAAAGAAGGCAACAAGGTAGGATTATGAATTGGGTTTAAAGATTACAGCTCATGAGGTACTCATTATAGCATGACATCTCTTTCACAACATTCTGTCAAAGCCTTTATTGTGTTCTTCTTCTAGTGGTGGCTAGTACTGTAGTAAATAGCTTGAGGGAACACTACTGCCACCATGTGGTAAGACGAGTAGGATTCTGGACCCCGCCCACAGAAGGGGTACAAAAAAGCTGTGGAAACAGAACATAGATGTGACCCGACCCGAACTGAGCCGATCCAACCCGAGCCGAGCCGAGCGGTGGAAAAGAGGCTTTAGTGCAAATAAGGTCAGCCCATGAGTCCCACTTTAAGTGACAGTCCAGAACCACGCCCAGGTACTTGTAGCACGAGACAGTTTCAATCTTCTCTCCATTGATGGTTGTTGGAGAGAATGACTGAAGCTTCCTGAAGTCAATAGTCATTTCTTTTGTTTTGTTTGTGTTCAGAACCAGTTTTGATTGTTTGCACCAATTAATGAAGAAGTCCAGAACTGGTCCGTGCTCTTCTTCCTTGTCGTTTAAAAGGCTTACCAGGGCAGTGTCATCAGCATATTTAATTAAATGTCTATTTGGGAAAGTACTTCTGCAGGAGTTTGTGTACAGAATAAATAACAGTGAGGATAAAACACACCCTTGGGGAGAGCCAGTGCTGGTGGTTGTTTTGTCAGAGAGTGTTGAACCCACTCTGACCTGCTGGACCCTACCTGTTAAAAAGTCTGTAATCCATAAAACCAAGCTCTGTGAGATTAAAAACTCTTTTGTTAAGATTTCTGTTAAAATCTTTGGCTGAATAGTATTAAAAGCTGATGAAAAATCCACAAATAAAATTTTTACATGTGCTTTTGGTCTTTCAAGGTGGGAATAGAGTAAATGCAGCATGGTCAGAACAGCATCATCCACCCCTCTAGAGGGCTGATATGCAAACTGTAGGGGGTCTAGAAGATGCTGTGTTTGACAGAGAAGGACTTTTTTAATTATACGCTCAAAGCTCTTCATCACCAGAGATGTCAGTGCAATGGGACGGAAATCATTCAACTCTGATGGCCTTTGAACTTTAGGCACCGGCACAATTATGGATGTTTTCCATAATAAAGGAACTGTATGATGTCCCAAAGAGTTATTAAAAATATCTGTAAAAACTGGTGCTAGTTGTGAGGCACAGTTTTTAAGAACCTTGCCAGAGATGTTGTCAGGTCCAGGGCTTTTTTGAGGATTACAGATTCTAAACATATGTTCAACCTCTGACACTTTTATGGTAAATGGAGGCATTGAGGGCACATCCTGCTCGCTCCTCTGATGAGCGGTGTCTTTGCAGCTTTCTTCAAACCTGCAGAAGAAATTATTAAGCTGATTTGGCAGCTCTGCTCCACTAATTTCAGGCAAATATTGATTTGATGATGGCCCTTTACCTTTGTGTGGAATGTTAGTCATAGTCTTTACTCCCTGCCATGCCTGTCTACTGTTTCCAGATGCCAGAGAGGCCTCTATTTTCTCTTTGTATTTGTGTTTATCAAGTTGTATCTGCCTTTTTATTTGCCTTTGCAGGGCCCTTCGAGCTGTTTCATCCAGATTATTATAGGTGTTTCTCCTCTTAACCAGGAGCTCTTTTAGTATTTGATATATAAACCAAGCACTAGGGAGCACAAGCCAGTGTATCTCTTGTGCCGGCCCCAAGCCCGGGTAAATTGTGAAGGTTGTGTCAGGAATGGCATCCGATGTAAAACACTTTTGCCAAAACCATAATGCGAGTTCATAATAATAATAATAATAATAATGAATTCAATTTATAACGCACTTTTCATTAATGAAAATCTCAAAGTGCTACAAGGTGCAACAGAAATTAAATGTCAATAAAACAAGTAATAAAACAAGTAAAATCAATAACAGTATCAACTAAGATCAAAAGTAGAATCATGAGGAGGCAGAGTATGCTCGGTTGAAAAGAAAGGTCTTCAAGCCGCTCTTAAAGTCAACCACAGACTGTGGGACCCTCAGACAGTCAGGAAGAGAGTTCCACAGGCGGGGGGCAGCCACACTGAAAGCCCGGTCTCCCATGGTCCTTAATTTGGTTCTCGGAATGTGAAGGAGATTACTGTTCTGTGACCGCAGCGACCGGGTGGATGAGTGTGGAATAAGAATATCCTTCAGATAATCTGGTGAAGTTCCATGTAAGCATTGATGTGTAATGAGAGCAGTTTTGTACTGAATTCTGTAGGCGACAGGAAGCCAATGAAGGTTATGAAGAATGGGCGTAATATGTTCAAATTTACGAACTCGCAACAAGATCCTTGCAGCACTGTTTTGAATATATTGAAGTTTCTGAAGGTTTTTGCCAGGGATTCCAATAAACAGGGAGTTGCAGTAGTCGAGCCTGGAGGAGACAAAAGCATGGACGAGCTTCTCAGCATCGGAAAAAGTTAGGGATGGGCGAAGTCTAGAGATGTTTCGAAGATGGAAGAAGCAAGTTTTAAACAGAAGCTTAATGTGATTTTCAAATGTAAGATTGGAGTCCATTTTTATTCCAAGATTTGTAACAGAGGTGGAGAGGGGGATGTCTTGTCCAGAAAAGGAAAGTGTTGTTATAGTAGATGTCTGTACCTGGTGAGGGGTGCCAATCAGTATGGCCTCAGTCTTGGAGCAGTTTAATTGAAGAAAGTTCTGATTCATCCATGCCCTAATTGCCTCCAGGCAGGCAGAGAGGGCAGTGAGTGAAGATGGAGATGACAAGGTGGAAGATGAGGATGCTCCAGTCCTGATGTAAAGCTGTGTATCGTCGGCATAACAGTGAAAAGAAATGTTGAACTGATTAATAATTTGACCTAAAGGCAGCATGTAAAGGGAAAACAACAGGGGCCCCAGAACCGACCCCTGAGGGACACCACAGGAGACAGAGACTGTCTGGGACGTGGCGTTGCCAAGACTAACACATTCCAGCCTATTGGAGAGGAAAGATTTAAACCAGTCCAGGACGGTGTCACAGAGACCGACCTCCACATGAAGACGGTGGAGGAGGATACTATGGTCCACAGTGTCGAAGGCTGCAGTGAGGTCAAGGAGGACAAGGATGGAGGGAGAGCCAGTGTCAGCAGCCAAGAGGACATCATTAGTAACTCTCAGCAGTGCAGTCTCAGTACTGTGAGCTGCCCTGAATCCAGACTGGAACTTCTCATACAGGGAGTGTTGTTGTAAGTGATCCTGCAGCTGAGCAGCAACTGCTTTTTCCAGCACTTTAGACAGAAAAGGGAGGTGTGAAATTGGGCGGTAATTAGAAAAAATGTCGGGATCCAAATTAGATTTTTTCAGAAGAGGCCTAATGATGGCAGTTTTTAGAGGCAGTGGAACATGACCAGATTGAAGAGACTGATTTATTATTTGAGTGATAAGTGGGCCTATTGTTCATCAAAGTGAAACCATACCGGATCGGTCGAGGCCCGTTTAACAACGACGCCACCGGTGCTTTTGACAAACAGGGTGCCGGCGGTAATTGTGCTGTTGTTAGTAGAAGACCCAGAGGTGGGAAACATGTCGGGAGACAGATGGAAAAGAGGAAAGTGAAGAATGTAGGACTGACTACTCTAAATGTAGGGACAATGACAGGCAGGGCCGGCCCAAGCCTCCATGGGGCCCCAAGCGAAATTTGTTTGGGGCCCTCTATTTTTGTTCATAATGTAGATTACTGCAATAAACAGTCAGATGATCAGATCATTCACCCACCTAACATAAACTCATTGAAGCTCTGGCAGTTATGTTTACATTATCCTATAAAGTGCAGGGGCGTCAAACTCATTTTCATTGTGGGCCACATCAAGATCATGAATGTCCTCAAATGGTGGGACATGGCAGAATGTATTGATAAAACGACCTATTGACAAACTGGTAAACTATAACGTTCTCTGCATTCAATGACTACTTCTAAAAATTAAATATTTTATGTTTGAGTAATTTGGCATTATAAACACAAAAACTGATTTGATGTGACTAATAAAGTAATACTGAAGCACACAAATGTTATCTTGAAGTTCTGTCTCTGTGGAGTCACAGAAATGGTTATGGCGGGCTGGATTTGGCCCATGGGTCTTCAGTTTGACACATGTGATCTTGTGGTACTAAAAGTAACAAAAGAAAAAATCACCAGTGTGCAATGTATTTTACAGCAAAAGTGTTGTCTGGTTTATTACCTTTGGTTTTAAAGAACTGCAACAGTAATGTTCAAAAGTATTTTTAGTGCAAGATGAACAACAAACAACATATAAAATAACCTAGATGCATAAAAATAAATTAAATTGTGCAAAAACAGACTAAATAAATTAAAATAACAAATATCAAGGAAATCCTTAAGATAAGATAAGATAAGATAGAACATTATTGATCCCGCAGGAAATTGTTGTGCCAGAGTACTTTAAATAATGTAAATTAACAAGTACTTGAAACCACATAAAATGGTTAAAAAAAGGAAATTTAAAGCTGAATAATTAGTTCTTAAAACTATGTATGGTAAATGTATTCAATAAATCGCAAAAGGTGAACCTACAATATTAAATAGAATCACATTGAAATCTTTACCAATTTTTTTAAAATTCCACTTAGGGGGTCCCCTAGTGGCCCCGGGGCCCTAAGCAGCCGCTTAGTTCGCTTATGCCTTGGGCCGGCCCTGATGACAGGCAAAGGTAGAGAGCTGGCTGACATGATGCAGAGAAGAAATGTATATGTTTTATGTGTCCAAGAGACCAAGTTGAAGGGCAGTAAGGCTTGCAGCATTGGAGCAAGGTTCAAACTGTTTTACCATGGTGTGGATAGAAAAAGAAATAGAATAGGGGTGGTCCTGAAGGAGGAGCTGGCAAATAATGTAGTAGAGGTGAAGAGAGTGTCAGATAGGGTGATGTGTCTAAAGGTAGAAGTAGAAGGTCTGATGCTAAACATAGTCAGTGGTTATGCTCCAAATATCCGCCTGCCTCGTTCAATAAACAGTGATATTAGAACTGGATCCAGCTGTGTCTCTTCCAACACAGATGCAGTTATATTCTGGTGTAGATTAATTAAATATGAGACTCAAAATATATTCCATCAGTCGTACAGAATGCGGTGTGTCCGTCGCCTTTGTTGTTGATAGAAATGCCGTCTGTCCGCGCGTGCATGCTGCACGCATGTGGTTCACACAAAAGCTTAGCGGCAGATATGTACGTTATCAACGGGGGGTCAGCAAAAAACCTTCATTCTGAGAGGTGGATTCAGAAACCTTCAGATTCAAAGAGGGGGACCACTGGTGTCATGTAGATGATCAACAGAACCGCAGAGAGAAAGGTGCGCTTTCACTCAAAATATGCGCTATGTAAATGGCCTCTAATGCCCCTTTTCCACTTACCGGCCCAGAGCGGCTCAGTCTGGTCCGGTCTGTTCCAGTTAGGATCGGCTCACATGTAGGTTTTGTTTCCATTCACTACTGCAGCCCTTCTGTGGGCGGGGTGTAGAATCTCACTCGTCCTACCACGTGGTGGCGGTAGTGTTACCTCAAGCTATTTACTAGCCACCACTAAACATTAGAAGAAGAACACCCTGCAGGACCTTGTCTCACCACCTGTTGGCGGTAATGTCCCTTGAGCTATTTAATGCTCTGATCTTACTTTTATTGCCTTTTCAGCTTGTTTTAAACCCCTGTGTTTTCCATTTTCTTTCTTTATAATAAAGATTATTCTCATATATGTACAAGGTTCCTGTTAACATTGCTAGGACTACCAAACATATGTACTTGTACATATTTTACCTATAGCTCCCATGGGAGACTGTAAAATGACAGTTTGAAGGAGCATTATCACGTCCATTGGTATGTATATGAGGCCATTTACATCACAGACTACAGAATCAGTTGCTATGGCAGATGAAGTTGCTAGGGGAGACTGCAAGTCCTGTCACCTGTCACCTATTCCACGGTCAAGGCGGGATTGCATTGGTCACTTTTATCTGAAGGGGGATTGTACAGGTGATCCCCAACTTACGAACAAGTTCCATTTCTACGCCGGTTCGTATAGCTGAAACGCCGTAAGTTGAAGCCGCCGCAAGTCAAGAACTACCTGTGTTGGCCACTTTTATCTGAAGGTGGCGGGATTGTACAGGTGGTCCCCGACTTGCGAGATTGAATTAGCATTATCACGTCCATTGGTATGTATATCAGAGAGTCAGAGTCAGAGTCAGAGAGTCTTTATTGTCATTTGCACCGCATGTGGTACATGTGATGAAAACGAGATTATGTACACGGGGTCCCAGTTACATCCAACAACAAATGCAAGAGAAAAACAGTAATAACATCTAGAATTAACTAAGAAAAACATCAACTAGTAATACACTAAGCTCTAATGTAGTGGAAAAACATCATTATAAACAGCAGCACGAACATGAGTCTGTATGAGCAGATGGTCACAAATGAACACAGCAACAAGAAAACAGATCAGCATCAGCATGATGTGATATTTTGCAGTGATTATTCTTATTATTTATTTATTCATGAGTCTAACAGCCTCAGGGTAGAAGCTGTTCCTCAGTCTAGTGGTTCTACATTTGATGCTCCTCAACCTCCGTCCTGAGGGGAGTGGGGCAAAGAGTGAGTGTGCTGGGTGAGTGAGGTCTTTCATGATGCAGGTGGCTCTTTTCCTGCATCTGGAGGTGTAAATGTCTGTGATGGTGGGGAGACTGACTCCAACAGACTTCTGTGCAGCCTTCACCACTCTCTGCACAGCTTTCCTCTCTGCAACTGTGCAGCCTCAATGCCACACATTGATGCTGGAGCACAGGATGCTCTCCACTGCACACCTGTAGAAGGAGGTGAGAACTAGGCTGCTCAGACCAGCTCGTCTCAGCCGTCTGAGGAAGTAGAGTCTCTGATGACCTTTCTTGATCAGGCTGGTGGTGTTGTTGCTCCAACTGAGGTTATCATTCAAGTGTACACCCAAGTATTTGTAGCTGGAGACCACCTCCACCGCAGATCCACCTATGTTCAGTGGGGCATGGGTGTGTTTGTTCCTTCTGAAGTCCACAATCATCTCCTTTGTCTTCTTCACATTCATGTGAAGATTATTCTCTTTGCACCAGCTCTCCAGATGTTCCACCTCCTGTCTGTAGCTGGACTTATCATTGTTTGTGATGCATCTTACCACCGCTGTATCATCTGCAAAATTAACAATATGACAGCCTGGATGTGTGGCTGTGCAATCATATGTGAGCAGAGTGAACAGAAGAGGGCTCAGCACATACCCTTGGGATATATATATATATATATATATATATATATATATATATATATATATATATATATATATATATATATATATATATATATATATATATATATGCTCCTTTCAGCAAATTTTTGAAAGTACAGAGCTATATCTCAAGTCTCTCTCTGGTGTAAGAAAGCAACTCTCACCTGAAGAAGCAATGCTTTTGGAATGTGGAGGGTATTTGTGGGGGGAGTATGGTTCTCAGTGTGGGGGAGTGATCCTTTGTTTTGCCCTACTGGAGGTGATATGCTGGAGAAGAAAGGAAGGAATGTTTACTATTCAAACCCACAAACAAAGACCTCCAGCCCCAGGGGCCCAAACACCTAATGGAAGGTGAATACTTTAAAATTGTCATTTGACAAACTCACAGTAGTTATAATAGTAGTCTGAATTTCCTGGGTTTTCCAGTGTTAACACATTGATTGCACTGCCCTGTAATCAGTTAAACTATTTTTACAGTAAGGTACAGATTAGGAATTAATTAGGTTTCAATTGGCCCTGTAATATTAAATGTTTGTATTTCATTAAATTTAAACTGTAATATTTTGTCAGGGATAATTCAAAGTCAAATGCAAATGGATAATTTGGTTTAAACTGTCCCATAAACATTAAAAGCATGTTTCTTTAAACGTAAAAACAAAGTATTAATAATTAAATGTTTGTTGATCAGGAAACTTGTTTGGGCATCCAAGAACAGCTTCATCGGGGTTGATGGCGACGTCTGTGCATCCTTGGAAAAGCTGCTGCACCCACAACCCGACATCAGGATGGATGGATGGGTTCATGTTGACATCTGTGCATCCTTGGAAAAGCTGCTGCACCCACAACCCGACATCAGGATAGGATGGATGGATGGATGGGTTCATGTTGACATCTGTGCATCCTTGGAAAAGCTGCTGCACCCACAACCCGACATCAGGAAGGATGGATGGATGGATGGATGGATGGCTGTTCAAATCTAATAATCTTTTTCTTATGATTCTTTAAAGGTCAAATGCAAATGGAAAATATTCTTAACTTCCAGTATGTTTTTAAACAAACACTATACTGTACACACTTAACATTGTAAAATATGTTTAGGAAATTATTGTTCAATGACACCACTTAAGAAATAAAATGTTTATTATGAAAACTAAGAAGTGAAAAAAGCACAAAAATAAATACTGCATCCACCTAAATGATTTTTTTCCTGTTGTCTCATGGGCTTCCTCCAGAAGACACAAGTTGATAAATTCTGGTGTTGACTTCTTCGTCTTAACTGTAAAAAAAAGAAAAACATGGTTACCGGTAATTCAGTCTAGAAACTGTTTTATATGTAGATATATTTTATAAGATATATGTAAGATATATATACATATATCAAATATCTCAGAAACCACAAAGCAGATATTTTTCAAACCAACACAGTGTAATCACAACATGTTTATGTGCATACTGTAAGCTGTTGGAGTTATTTGAATTAAAATTCGATTTTTTATAGACATAAGTGTGTCGACCTAGCTTTTTTTTCTACTAGTATTTAACACATATCTTATATCTCAGAAACCACAAAGCAGATATTTTTCAAACTAACAAAATGTAATCACAACATGTTCATGTACATACTGTAAGCTGTTGGAGTTATTTGAATTAAAATTCGATTTTTTAATAATTTATTTTCGAAGCACATGTGACAGGTTTGGAATTAGTCAAAACAAATCAATTTAAATCCAGCAGATTTGACCACAACGTGACATTATTAAGGACTTGTTAACCTGAGGAACCCTCGTGGTATAAAGCCAGCTATGAAATATATTTTTTAAGCTTTTATTTAGCTACATTTAAAAGAAAGAACGCCGATCGACCCCACCCGCGCGTGCATGTGATGTGCACGTGTCGACCTACTTTGTTAAATCCAGCTGATTTGACCACAACGTGAAATTATTAAGGAACTGTTAAGCTCAAGCACCCTCTTGATATAACGTCAGCTATGAAATATATTTTTTAAAGCGTTTATTTAGCTACATTACAGAAATAAAGACGGCTCACGTGCGCGCGCGGGGGCGCGCGTGCACATGGCGAAACTACTTTTTTAAATCCTGCCGTTTTGACAACAACGTGAAATTATTAAGGAATAGTTCGGCTTAAGACACATGTTTGCTATAATTTTAAATACAAATAATTGTTTTTACCATGTTAATCTTGTAAAGTCCTTCGGTGTTTGCTCCCTCGCGGCAGCCACTTCCTCAAACTCAGTCCAGCCTCCTCCCCACGGTTCGGGGCCAGCCGGCCTGGACCCTGCTCTGAGATGAGTCCAGAATCTTGGCGCGGCGCCGCACATCTGTTAGGTGGAAATGCTGTCCAACGCGCGTTTGGCACGCAAATATGACGTCACGTCCGACCCGGGCCACCAAGTGGAAAAGCGGTTTTAGTATCAGCTCCAGAATCCATAAAAACTGTGACAGAAGATGCTCGCTTACCAGCAGGCTGTAGTTCAGCACGGATGGTGAATGGTGAGGAAATATTAGCGTCTCGGATAGGACTCAGCAGGTGTCCCCTCTGCTGAGTCTTTTAATGGGCATTTGGCTGTCATCTCCGCAATAGAAACAAAGTCTTAATCTCCTTCTCCAGTCCCTCTCTTGGGGGGGTAAGACAACTTCTGCCTAGCTGCATAGGTTCGTCCTTCAGTGGGATGTTACTGGGTAGGGCGGCTGGCTCGAATGGTACAAAGGTTCTGGACTCACCCCAGGACTTGGTGGTTCTTGTGGGTCTGGTCTCCCTCTGGCATTCTCTCTCCATGAGTCGAAGGTCCACTTGAGTGGCCAAGTCCTCCAGGGCTTGAAGAAACCTGGGATATTCCAGGGTGGCAAGGTGGTCCTTAATGTCCTCAGAGAGACCTTGAAAAAATGCATTGGTTAGGGCTCCATCGTTCCAACAACTATCAGAAGCCACAGCATGAAAGTCTATGATGTAATCAGTTACACGTCTTTTGCCTTGCTTTATGGTGAGGAGCTTACGACCTGCCTCCATTTCGGGCTAAATGGGGTTGAAATATATTTCTATCAGTATTATACCTATTATGTTCTAAGATTTGTGTTTACCTTAGTCCTGCCATATAATGTGAATTAAACCCAAGGCAGAATCTTTTTCTTCCGGGCTTTGTTTTCAATAGGGAAGAGTTTTTTTAGTTACACGCCTGCACCATTCAATACATCCAACACTTGCTGTTTACATCGAAGCTGATAGCTTATTGGCAGAGAAACTGGCCACATGGTGAGAGTAGGGCGGTCCCAAGGCGGTTCCAGGGCGGTCCCACGAGGTGATGACGACATCCATGGAGATATACGTGGCCCAGCCTTCGAAGATTGTGTGGGACTCGTGTGTTCAGCGAGAGGTCTGTTGTGAGCTGCAAATTTCCTCTTATATGTACAATAAACCGTGGGGGAGTTTGCGTGGGAGTTTGCCCAACCAGTTTACATGTGCTTTGTGGACTTGGAGAAGGCATTCGACCGCGTCCCTCGGGGGGTTCTGTGGGGGGTACTCCGGGAGTATGGGGTACCAGGCCCTTTGATAAGGGCTGTTAGGTCCCTGTACGACCGGTGTCAGAGCTTGGTCCGCATTGCCGGCAGTAAGTCAGGCTCGTTTCCGGTGAGAGTTGGACTCCGCCAAGGTTGCCCTTTGTCACCGATTCTGTTCATAACTTTTATGGACAGAATTTCTAGGCGCAGCCAAGGTGTTGAGAGGATCCGTTTTGGTGACCTTAGAATCGCTTCTCTGTTTTTTGCAGATGATGTGGTCCTACTGGCTTCATCAGTTCGTGATTTACAACTTTCACTGGAGCGGTTTGCAGCCGAGTGTGATGCGGCCGGGATGAGGATCAGTTCCTCCAAATCCGAGGCCATGGTCTTGAGCCGGAAAAGGGTAGCATGCCCTCTCCGGGTCGGGGAGGAGGTCCTGCCCCAAGTGGAGGAGTTTAAGTATCTCGGGATCTTGTTCACGAATGAGGGAAAACTGGAGCGTGAGATCGATAGGCGGATAGGTGCAGCGTCCGCAGTGAAGCGGGCGCTGTACCGGTCTGTCGTGGTGAAGAGAGAGCTGAGTCAAAAGGCAAAGCTCTCAATTTACCGATCGATCTACGTTCCCACCCTCATCTATGGTCATGAGCTTTGGGTTATGACCGAAAGAACAAGATCTCGGATACAAGCGGCTGAAATGAGTTTTCTCCGCAGGGTGGCTGGACTCTCCCTTAGAGATAGGGTGAGAAGCTCAGTCATCCGGGAGGGACTCGGAGTAGAGCCGCTGCTTCTCCACATCGAGAGGAGCCAGTTGAGGTGGCTCGGGCATCTGGTTAGGATGCCTCCTGGACGCCTCCCTGGTGAGGTGTTCCGGGCACGTCCCACCGGGAGGAGACCCAGAGGAAGACCCAGGACGCGCTGGAGGGACTATGTTTCTCGGCTGGCCTGGGAACGCCTTGGGATTCCCCCGGAGGAACTGCTCCAAGTGGCTGGGGAGAGGGAAGTCTGGGCCTCCCTACTTAGGCTGCTACCCCCGCGACCCGACCCCGGATAAGCGGAAGAAGATGGATGGATGGATGGATGGATGTACAATAAACCTGCAATAACGTGCACATTTGTTTCAGAGCTTCCTTCAACTCTTGAATACGTAACAAATTGGTGACCCCGAGGCGTGAGTTGGAGAATTGAACTGAGAACAACGGGAGCCGTTCTGGGGTTCCCCCACCGAGAGGTGGACGCTCAACGCAGTCAACGAGGCGCCTTCATTTCAGGTAAGCAGAACTCCTTTTCTCATAAAATGTCTGCCATTGGTTACGCTAAATTTTACCTTGACTGAGTGTCGTTTACTTCTGGGTGGGCTAATTTTTACCGTGGTTTAGCTGCGGTTGTTTGTTTTAGCAGCTAAAGTAAAAGTAAACTACTTCATTGTTATTTTTGTGCCTTCCTTTGCAGTGATTGTACATGTAAGTTGAAAGCACATAGTCCTACATAGGGAAAAATCATGAGTGCCTGAAAGTTTGCTTGCCACCCACCCCACCTCCCCCCCTCCGCTTTATGTATGAGCTCCAGCCTTTGGCTAGGAAATACAGCTCGCTGTTGTAAGTAATTACTGAAAACGTACTCAAATTCAGACCAAGGCTGAGAAGGATCACAGACACAGGTAATCAGTTAAGTGAGTTTATTTACAGTGCTGGGATAAAGGAAGTCAGGGTTCCTGGAAGGAAAGGGGGAAAAAGATTAATGATGATGTTTGGGGAATATTGCAGTTTTAGTGTTTAATTAAGTCTCTCTCTTACAGAAGGAACTTGGAGGAGGCAGACCAGAGGGAGGAGGTGAGTGTCCATCAGGTGAGTAATTCCTTGTATTTATCCAAGAGTCCCAAGTAGTGTCTTGCAGGTGGCAGCTGGTGGAGGAGTGTCAGGCTGGAGGACAGAGTTTTCTCAGAGAAGGAGTCCAGTTTGGAGGCAGCTTGTCCAGTTTGGGTTCCAGAGGTGAGTCACAGATTTGTCTTGAAAACACAGGGAGACATAAGCTGGTTAAACATAAGTTCACAAAGGAGAACATTAAAATGGCTGTCTCACAGTACCCAAGGTGACTGAATGATTCAGCAAAGACTGGAACCTCCTCCAAGGCTTAAATAGCAGCTGGACTCGTTAACCGGATTGGCAACAGCTGGTTACCCAGGAACTCCCATCTCCAACACTCAGCAACTGCAAGGTGAGTTCTCACATACACACAAACACAAACCCAACAGTACCCCCCCCCTCAAACATCGCCTCCAGGCGATCAAAGGCGCTTGTCAGGATGTCTCACAAAAAAGTCAGTGATGAGACCAGGATCCAAGATGAAGGACCTGGGAATCCAAGATCTCTCCTCGGGGCCGTAACCCTCCCAATCAACCAAAAACTGATGTCCACGACCCCGTCTCCGAACATCCAGGAGTCGACGAACGGTGAACACAGTCTGATCATCAACCACACGAGGGGGTGGACGATCGAGGTCGGAAGGATTCAAAGGATCCTCCACATAGGGCTTGAGTTGGGACACGTGGAAGGTGGGATGAACACGCATAGAGCGAGGGAGCCGAAGTTTAACAGCAGAGGGGTTAACAATTTTGACAACAGGAAAAGGTCCAATAAACCGAGGTCCCAGTTTTCTGGAGGTGTCCTTGAGGGAGATGTTCTGAGTGGAGAGCCATACCTTCTGTCCCACAGCGTACAGAGGAGCCGGAATACGGCGACGATCAGCCCACCTCCTGGTTTGTTCACGGGACCGAAGAAGAGCCTCCTTGGTCTGCCTCCAGATGCGTCTGCAACGTCGTAGGTGGTACTGGACAGAGGGGACAGACACGTCAACCTCCTGGTGGGGAAACAGTGGAGGCAGGTAACCCAGAGATGCTTCAAAAGGAGAGAGGCCCGTAGCCGAGGACGTGTGAGTATTATGGGCATACTCAACCCAGGGGAGAAGAGAGGACCAATCAGCAGGGTTATTGTCAATGACACAGCGAATAGAGGACTCAAGTTCTTGGTTGCATCTTTCAGACTGACCGTTGGTTTGGGGATGATAACCAGAAGACAAGCTCACCGAGGCACCAAGGGCTTGACAGAAAGCCTTCCAAACTTGAGACACAAATTGGGGACCACGATCCGAGACGATGTCACAAGGAATGCCGTGAAGTCGAAAGACATGCTGGACCATGAGGTGAGCGGTCTCCAGAGCAGAGGGGAGTTTAGTTAATGGAACAAAATGTGCAGCTTTAGAGAATCTGTCAACAATGGTAAGGATGACGGTGTTACCTTCAGAAGGGGGTAAACCCGTCACGAAGTCCAGAGCAATGTGGGACCAAGGACGACCAGGAACAGCAAGGGGCCTGAGGAAACCCGCAGGAGGTTGATGGGTGCTTTTATTTCGAGCACAAACAGCACATGCAGCGACAAAACGCTTGACATCACGGGGAAGGGTAGGCCACCAGAAGTGCCGCTTGGTGAAGGAAGTCATGCGATTGACACCAGGATGGCAGGAGAACTTCGAACAGTGAACCCATTGCAGGACCTGGCTGACCACAGACACGGGAACAAACAAACGATTAGGTGGACCAGTACCAGGATCAGGTTCAGTCTGTTGAGCTTGAATGATGTCCCTCTCGATCCCCCAGGAGGTGGCACCAACAACACAGGTGCGAGGGAGAATGGCCTCAGTGGTCTCGGCGGAATCTGTAGACGAGAATTGTCTGGACAGGGCATCAGGCTTAACATTCTTGGACCCAGGGCGATAAGTGATAGAAAAATTGAACCTGGTGAAAAACAGGGACCACCTGGCCTGTCTCGGGTTCAGTCGTTTGGCACTCCGTAGATAAGAAAGGTTCTTATGGTCGGTGAGAACAATAAAAGGCAGGTTGGACCCCTCTAACCAATGCCTCCATTCCTCGAGAGCCAATTTGATGGCCAACAATTCCCGATTTCCCACGTCGTAGTTGGCCTCAGAAGGAGAAAGGCGGCGAGAAAAAAATGCACAAGGGTGGACCTTGCCATCAACAGGGGACCTCTGCGAGAGAACAGCACCCACGCCGGTGTCCGAGGCGTCAACCTCAACAATGAACTGCAAACTGGTGTCAGGATGGGTTAGAACAGGGGCAGAGGAAAAAAGTCCCTTGAGTTTGATGAAGGCCTCTTCAGCCTCCCTGTTCCAAGAGAAAATACGGAGAGAAGAGGTGAGTTTGGTTAATGGACACACAACTTGACTGAAGTTCCTGATGAAACGGCGATAAAAGTTGGCGAAGCCCAGGAAGCGTTGGAGTTGTTTGCGGTTCAGAGGAGTGGGCCAGTCCATCACAGCCTTGACCTTCTCCGAGTCCGTCCAGACCTGTCCACTCTTAAACACAAATCCCAAAAAGGCAACAGAGGGCACACTGAACTCACACTTCTCAGCTTTGACGAAGAGTTGGTTCTCAAGCAGCCGCTGGAGAACAGCCCGAACATGTTGTGTGTGTTGTTGAGGGTCCTTGGAGAAGATCAGGATGTCGTCCAGGTAAACGAAGACAAACTGAGACAAAAAATCCCTCAGTACATCGTTGACCAAGGCCTGAAACACAGCAGGAGCATTTGACAACCCAAAAGGCATCACTAGATATTCAAAATGTCCAAAAGGGGTTCTGAAGGCAGTCTTCCATTCGTCCCCTTCTTTCATACGAACCAGGTGATAAGCGTTCCGGAGGTCAAGCTTAGTGAAAATAGAAGCCTCCCTGAGTTGCTCGTAAATGGACTCGATAAGAGGTAGAGGATATTTATTCTTAATGGTGATCTGGTTCAGTTCTCTGTAATCTATACAAGGCCGTAACGTTTTATCCTTCTTGGCGACGAAGAAAAACCCAGCTCCAACTGGGGACGTCGAAGGACGAATAATGCCTGAGGATAAAGATGCGTCAATATATTCCCTCATAGTTTGCTTCTCAGGACCAGACAGATTATACAGACGGCAGGAAGGTAAGGGAGCACCAGGTAGTAAATCTATGGAACAGTCATATGGCCTGTGGGGAGGTAATGAGAGAGCTCGGGATTTGCTGAACACCGGGGCCAGGTCATGGTAACTGGTTGGAATAGATGACAAATCCACCACCTCATCTTCATAACAAGGCGGAGGAGAGGAGGAGATTGCAGATTTAAGGCAGTTGGAGGAACAATAATGACTCCATGAAACTATCTGGTTATGAGACCAGTCAATTTGAGGGTTATGTTTTCTGAGCCAGGGAAATCCTAATATAACTTGAGGGGTCTCTGAATGAAAAACAAAAAATTCACTCTGTTCATGATGGTTGCCAGATACAATGATTTTTAAAGAGGTGATCTTATGGGAAATAGTGGAAATGGACTGACCGGTGAGCGCTGTCATAGAGAGGGGTTGATGTAAACTGTCCAGAGGGATAGAAAGTTGTTCCACCACACAGTCACTGACTAGATTCTGTTCAGCTCCAGAATCAATTAAAGCCTGCACGGGGAGATTAATGTTATTGTAACAAACTACAGATTGAAGAGTCAGACGGTTCTCAGGAGAAATGTTTGAAGCGCCCACCAGTATCTCCTGTTTTACTGGTGAGAACGGCCTTTTAAACGAAGAGAACATGTAGCAATGAAGTGCCCCTTCTTCCCACAATATAAGCATTCTTTAGCTGAAAGACGCTTCTGTCTCTCCTCAGGGGTGAGGCGGGTACGCCCAATTAACATAGGCTCTGATGAATCAGGTTCATTCACAGGATTACATATTGGACTGCGGCTTACCGGATCCGGAAGTGGAGTCACGGAAGTGGAAGGACCCTGGGATTTGTAGTCCAACAATCCCCGATATTCTCTGTGGCGATCGTCAATGCGGATGGATAAATCAATTAGATCGTTTAAGTTGTCAGGTTCATTCACAAGGGCCAACTGATTCTTAATGTGATCATTGAGGGCATTGACGAATACTCCCCGTAGAGCGAGGTCCTCCCATCCGGCCTGTCTGGCCACAATCCGGAAGTGGAGAGCGAAGTCCGCCGCAGATTGGTTCCCCTGGCGTAGCGCCATTAGCCTCTTGGAAGCTGTCTCCTGGTGCAGCGGTCGCTCGAAAACTCTCTGAAAGTCGTTGTAAAAAGTGGAAAAGGTACAGTCACTTACAGAAATGGAACCAAAGTAAGCATCAGCCCACCTTAAGGCCTCTCCTTGTAGGGCGGAAACTATGTAGGATATGCGGGACGAGTCGGAGGAATAGGTTCGTGGAGCTCTGCTAAAGGCTAGATTACATTGTAGCATAAACCCACCAAAATGTTCAGTTTTACCAGAAAATAGTTGACTGGGTTTCATCTCGGGCTCACGCACAGAGTATTGGGTTGGTGGCTCTGGGGATTGTGCAGCAGAGGCAGTGTTGGTAATTCCGGTGTGGGAAGGAGGAGATCTCTGCTCTCCCAGCTTGTGGACCATTCCACCCAGTTTAGTCAAGTTCTCTGAGATAGTTTGTTGTTGGCTCTGAATCTGTTGAAACATGTTTTGGGTTGCAGTTAGTCGTTGTTCTTGGGAAAGAATAGCTTCTCTTAATTGATCCATCTCAGTCTGGTCGTGAGTACTCATGTTATGGCTGAATCATTCTGTTGTAAACAATTACTGAAAACGTACTCAAATTCAGACCAAGGCTGAGAAGGATCACAGACACAGGTAATCAGTTAAGTGAGTTTATTTACAGTGCTGGGGTAAAGGAAGTCAGGGTTCCTGGAAGGAAAGGGGGAAAAAGATTAATGATGATGTTTGGGGAATATTGCAGTTTTAGTGTTTAATTAAGTCTCTCTCTTACAGAAGGAACTTGGAGGAGGCAGACCAGAGGGAGGAGGTGAGTGTCCATCAGGTGAGTAATTCCTTGTATTTATCCAAGAGTCCCAAGTAGTGTCTTGCAGGTGGCAGCTGGTGGAGGAGTGTCAGGCTGGAGGACAGAGTTTTCTCAGAGAAGGAGTCCAGTTTGGAGGCAGCTTGTCCAGTTTGGGTTCCAGAGGTGAGTCACAGATTTGTCTTGAAAACACAGGGAGACATAAGCTGGTTAAACATAAGTTCACAAAGGAGAACATTAAAATGGCTGTCTCACAGTACCCAAGGTGACTGAATGATTCAGCAAAGACTGGAACCTCCTCCAAGGCTTAAATAGCAGCTGGACTCGTTAACCGGATTGGCAACAGCTGGTTACCCAGGAACTCCCATCTCCAACACTCAGCAACTGCAAGGTGAGTTCTCACATACACACACAAACCCAACAAAGAACTGTTTTTCTTGTGTGTGACACGTTGGAATCTGACGACCAGAGTGAGTTTGACGTAGTGAAACGTTGTTTTTAGTTGCTTGATTGCTACTTTTGTTGTTATTGAAGTTGTTATTGTTTTCTGAACACTCCCAGCCAATAGAGGTTTTGATGGTTGATTAGTTGAAGACTTAAATGGGTTTAACTATGCCAACATGCTGTTCGTTTTGTTAAAGATCTCAATCTTTGAAGAGTCATTGTAGATCAATAATACTTAAGGTACTATAATCTACACTGACCTCCCAATCATTTAGGTAGAACCGATGCGATCGTTTCTATTCTAGATCTATTCATTTAGATGAGTCTCGCCATAGACTTCAAAATTTATAGGGAATACCAAATCTTGCGTCGTTCGTCTAAAAGACAACAGACATTTAGGCCAAACTAGTTTTCATTTTTTTATTTTTAGTTTAACCTAAACTAAATAATGAATGGAGGAATAGTTTGAATGAAGAGGCCTTCGTTACAGAAGCCCTCCACATTTCTATAGGTATAGATCCCTATATCTGATTTTTACAGCATTGATCCACCCCTTAATTAGGCCCGAGCAGCTAAGCGCTGCGAAGGCCTATTGTAATTGTAGTGTTTATTATTAGGCCCGAAGCAGCGAAGCGCTGCAAGGACCTATTGTAATTGTAGTGTTTATTAGGCCCGAAGCAGCGAAGCGCTGCAAGGACCTATTGTAATTGTAGTGTTTATTATTAGGCCCGAAGCAGCGAAGCGCTGCAAGGACCTATTGTAATTGTAGTGTTTATTATTATTATTATTTTTTTTATTCTAGTCCCTCTTTAAGTGGCCTTTTGGGGGCTTTATCATATACGAAAACTCACCAAATTTGGCGGACTCGTCAGGACTGGTGAAAAATTACGTATTTTGGGGGTGTGGCAAAAATCGCCACAAAAACGGCTCAAGAGCGCCCCCTAGAAATTTTCAAAATACCCTCCGCATTGACCTTAGTTTGACGTAGAATCATGAAATTTGGTACACTTGTCCAACTCACCAAGATGCACAGAAAACCCTCTGGCACCAATGTTGTACAATAAATGGTAAGGCGGCCATTTTGGAACGATGACCACATTTTCACCCCTTTTTGGCCGTTTACAGCCTCTGCATTTGAACGAACTCCTCCTATGAATTTCGCTCGATTTGGTTCAAACTTGGCCAGTTTCTTCATAAGGCATGGGGGAACAAACGACATCAAAATTGTGCGTTTTCATGAATGCTGAAGGGGCGGGGCCAGACGTCAAAGTTGGACATCTCGCCATGAAAAACGAAACGCTTACAGCTCTTACACGAAAAGAGTCTAATACATCAAACCTTCAGTTATTGACCCACATCCGGTCCCCTGCAAAACTGTATGGTCAAATCATGACATCACTTAAGCCACGCCCCCTGACAACAGGAAGTGTAAAGTTTTACTTTGAAAGGTCCATATCGGACCCGTGTTACCTAATCAGCGTGACATTGTGTCCAGTGACTAAAGACATGTTGGTGTAACAAGCTTTCCAGCACTGTTCGTTTTGGGTGGAGCAAGTGGGCGTGGCGACATGGCGAAGTAAGACGTAACGCCATCACCATACGTTTGGATCTAAAATCCACAGATTTGATCCGAGGAGTACCAAAATCAGTATGATCGATCATTGCCCACCCCTTGAACAGGTGTTTATGCTAATTAGCAAATCGCCACAAAAACGGCTCAAGAGCGCCCCCTAGAAATTTTCAAAATACCCTCCGCATTGACCTTAGTTTGACGTAGAATCATGAAATTTGGTACACTTGTCCAACTCACCAAGATGCACAGAAAACCCTCTGGCACCAATGTTGTACAATAAATGGTAAGGCGGCCATTTTGGAACGATGACCACATTTTCACCCCTTTTTGGCCGTTTACAGCCTCTGCATTTGAACGAACTCCTCCTATGAATTTCGCTCGATTTGGTTCAAACTTGGCCAGTTTCTTCATAAGGCATGGGGGAACAAACGACATCAAAATTGTGCGTTTTCATGAATGCTGAAGGGGCGGGGCCAGACGTCAAAGTTGGACATCTCGCCATGAAAAACGAAACGCTTACAGCTCTTACACGAAAAGAGTCTAATACATCAAACCTTCAGTTATTGACCCACATCCGGTCCCCTGCAAAACTGTATGGTCAAATCATGACATCACTTAAGCCACGCCCCCTGACAACAGGAAGTGTAAAGTTTTACTTTGAAAGGTCCATATCGGACCCGTGTTACCTAATCAGCGTGACATTGTGTCCAGTGACTAAAGACATGTTGGTGTAACAAGCTTTCCAGCACTGTTCGTTTTGGGTGGAGCAAGTGGGCGTGGCGACATGGCGAAGTAAGACGTAACGCCATCACCATACGTTTGGATCTAAAATCCACAGATTTGATCCGAGGAGTACCAAAATCAGTATGATCGATCATTGCCCACCCCTTGAACAGGTGTTTATGCTAATTAGCAAATCGCTACAGAAACGGCTCAAGAGCGCCCCCTAGAAATATTCAAAATACCCTCCGCATTGACCTTAGTTTGACGTAGAATCATGAAATTTGGTACACTTGTCCAACTCACCAAGATGCACAGAAAACTCTCTGGCACCAATGTTGTACGATAAATGGTAAGGCGGCCATTTTGGAACGATGACCAAATTTTCACCCCTTTTTGGCCGTTTACAGCCTCTGCATTTCAACGAACTCCTCCTAGGGATTTCGCTCGATTTGATTCAAACTTGGCCAGTTTCTTTATAAGGCACGGGGGAACAAATGTTATCAAAACTGTGCGTTTTCATGCATGCTGAAGGGGCGGGGCCAGACCTCAAAGTTGGACATCTCGCCATGAAAAACGAAACGCTTACAGCTCTTACACGAAAACTGTCTAATACATCAAACCTTCAGTGATTGACCCACATCCGGTCCCCTGCAAAACTGTATGGTCAAATCATGACATCACTTAAGCCACGCCCCCTGACAACAGGAAGTGTAAAGTTTTACGTTGAACGGTCCATAACGGATCCCTGTTACCTAATCAGCGTGACATTGTATCCAGTCACCGAAGACATGGTGTTGTAACAAACTTTCCAGCACTGTTCGTTTTGGGTGGAGCAAGTGGGCGTGGTGACGTGGCGAAGTAAGACGTAACGCCATCACCATACGTTTGGTTCTAAACTCCACAGATTTGATCTGAGGAGTACCAAAATCATTATGATCGATCATTACCCACCCCTTGAAAAGGTGTTTATGTTAATTAGCAAATAGCCTCCATAGCGCCCCCTAGATTATTCAAACTGTTGTATCTCAGTGATACATCATCCGATCTGAACCAGATTTATTGTGCATCATCAGTGAGCCCTTGTGGACACATTGATATGGTGGGCTAACATTTGACTCAAGTGCGCCCCCTACATTATTTCTATAGTTATATCTCAGTGATACATCATCCGATCTGCACGAGATTTATTATGCTTTATCAGTGAACACTTCGACACACATTGATAATGTTATGTAATTTTTTACTCCATAGCGCCCCCTATATTATTACTACAGTTATATCTTAGTGATACATTATCCAATCTGCACGAGATTTATTATGATTCATCAGTGAACGCTTCTACACACATTCATAATGGTATGTAAATTTTTACTCCATAGCGCCCCCTGTATTATTACTACAGTTATATCTTAGTGATACATTATCCGATCTGCACGAGATTTATTGTGCTTTATCAGTGAACACTTCGACACACATTGATAATGGTATGTAAATTTTTACTCCATAGCGCCCCCTATATTATTACTACAGTTATATCTTAGTGATTTATTATCCGATCTGCACGAGATTTAATGTGATTCATTAGTGAACACTTCTATACACATTGATAATGGTATGTAAATTTTTACTCCATAGCGCCCCCTATATTATTACTACAGTTATATCTTAGTGATACATTATCCAATCTGCACGAGATTTATTATGATTCATCAGTGAACGCTTCTACACACATTCATAATGGTATGTAAATTTTTACTCCATAGCGCCCCCTGTATTATTACTACAGTTATATCTTAGTGATACATTATCCGATCTGCACGAGATTTATTGTGCTTTATCAGTGAACACTTCGACACACATTGATAATGGTATGTAAATTTTTACTCCATAGCGCCCCCTATATTATTACTACAGTTATATCTTAGTGATACATTATCCGATCTGCACGAGATTTAATGTGATTCATTAGTGAACACTTCTATACACATTGATAATGGTATGTAA
>JBBPBX010038941.1:0-15071 GCA_038048925.1 Garcialebias charrua
TATTTTTTAGTTAAGATTATAATGACAGCATGTACTTAAAATCATACATACACTGAGGTGGAAGGTGATTGATACATTATTTCTTACCGAGTATTGATCTCTGACGTTCTGTCCTGTTCTGTTCTGGTCTGGTCTGTGAGCAGCTGGGCCCAGATGAACTGTTCTCCTGTGGTGGAGTTGACGATTCAGGTGATGGAGCAGGGGCATTCTGTGAAGGCGAGGGGTTTGGAGCTTCCACTGTGGACTCTGTACCGTCACATGCTAAAATATGTTCCGGAAAAAATACAGTTAAAACAGTTAGCATGTGCGCTAGTTAGCATAGCATCGTTAGCATCGTTCTCAGCCTCTTTTTTAAAATATGTTCACAACAGATCGGATCTTTAACTTACAATGTGTTAAACGTTATAAAACACTCACCATCTTCGATCACTGATTCCTCATGGAAACTATTAGCTGCTGTGTCCAAGCAAGTTTCGCGCCCGTTATTTGATGGGCGATTACCATATATCGCGTCCATCTGGTCAAACCACTTCCAGGTCTTTCGGCCTGCTCCGCTCTTGCCATTGTCGTCTTTATTTTTCTTGTATTCAGCTCGAAGTTTCTTAAGCTTCTCCCTGCACTGTTTTGCGGTTCGCTGAAAGCCATGCTTAGCCATGAGCTCCGAGACTTCTTTGAAAACAGTCTCATTTCGGACCATTCCATCCAGCTCGCGTTGGATCCTCTCCTCAGAAACAAAGCACAAAAACGCCTGGACCTCTGCGTTTGACCACTGATTAGACATGATCGTCTTTTTTAATCTAGATACAACGGAACGGACAAGAGCGCGGTTGTTTACAAAACACCAAACACAGTCCTCTGCGCAGCCTCCTCTGCGCAGCGTCGTCACCACAGACTCCACCCCGGACACTCCTTCTCCACCGAAAATGTTTCTGACGCGACAGGCCAGCTCACTTGAGCACGGGTAGGTACACCTATGAAATGAGCCCGGAAATTTGGAGCAGCGCGGCACGGACAATCCGGTGGGAATGCCGTGAAGTGGGTCTCTGCCACGCACATATGACGTCATAACCGACCCGAGCCGCCCGGTGGAAAAGGGCCATTAAAGTCAGGTTTTACGTTGCTGCCAGAGTCCCATCAGATTTCCTGGTCTTCTGGTGTGTTGGACCAGCGATCCATGGTTTTATTTTATTTTATTAGGACGTTTTATTAACATATAAACACAGAATATGCAGCGCGGCAGCCGGCAGCGAGAGAAAATTCAGCAGGAGGCGGAGCTGAAGTCAAGTTCAGCAGACCACGGGGGAGCAGCCATCAGCAGAGGCCACGCCTCCAGCAAGAATCGTTTCTCTATAACAGAAAGTCCAGACCCTAGTACGAAGCGAAGTGAAGGACAAGGGTCTGGTTTTAACCAGGCTACTACTATGCAAAAACTCAGGACAGTATTACACTTTTATTATTTCATTTTATGCTTATGTTCATTAAATGTTTTGTGTTTTAGTGTTGGTGTAAATTTTGATACTTTTATACTACTATGCAAAAACTCAGGACAGTGTTACACTTTTACAATTTTATGCTTATGTTTATTAAATGTTTCAGTGTTTTAGTGTTTAAATGGTTACTGTTGCACCAAGGGACTGAGAGAAACGCAATTTCAATCCTGTGTATGTCCTGTACATATTATAGTTCTGACAATAAAGTTGACTTTGACTTTGACTTTTGACTAAAGTCCAGTTGATCTTGTATTGAACGCCTTTTTGATTTTACTGCTCATAATCATTTAGCCAGGCAGGCTTCTTTCTAACTCTAGCAGGTCTTGGTGTTTTCTCATTCAGTTGGTTTGAAGGTCCTGGATCAGGGTCTGGAGGAGCAGAGTCTGTGTAACAATATCTGTTGCGCTTTCTGGGACCAGAGAGAGATGAGATGCGTTCCAGGTGCATCCATCCTCCAACACATAGGAGCTTGCACTCACTTTGTCCATCACTCTGGCAGGTGCATGACATTTTGATAGTCCTTTTTTTAACATGAAAGGGCTTCCTCACTCGAACCAGGCTTCCTTTGACAATTCTTGGTACTTGTGCACCTCGCTTTGCATCTGTGTAAGTCTTTGATGTTCTTTGTCTGGAGGCAACACGGTCACGTAGTTCTTCTTCTGGCATAAGGGTGGATTTAGTAGCTGGTCCAATATTCACTTTTGTGTGCATCCTTCTGTTGAACATGAGCTCGAATGGTGACACTCCTGTAGTGCTGTGTGGTGTTGCACTTTATGTGAACAGGAACTCCTGTACGAACGGTTTCCATGGTTTCCTTGTCTGCTCTGCTGTGAGGATTGTTTCCTTCAGAACACGGTTCCAGCGTTCCACAGCGCCGTTAGCTTGAGGATAATTTAAAGAAACTTTTCTGTGTGATGTCTCTCACTGACAGGAATTCTGCAAACTCACAGGATGTGAATTGTGTCCCATTATCACTTATAAGCTCAGTCGGGTTTCCAAACCTGGAGAATAATGTAGACAGGAACGTGGTGATTGCTGTTGTGGTAATGGAAGGAGTGAAAGCGACTTCCGGCCACTTTGTGTAATAGTCAATCAGTGTTATTGCATAACGACAATCCCACGTAGCTGATTCGAACGGTCCCACAATGTCGACTCCCACTTTCTGCCACGGTCCATCCGGCAGAGGAACTGGTTGAAGTGGTGCCACATGTGTTTTAGCACTTTTGTCGTTCATCTGGCATGTCACACATGTGTTGATGCTCTCCTGCACACACGCGTCCATGCTCGGCCACCAGTCTCTAAGTCTCTGTTTGGTGCGGACGATGCCTTGGTGTGTCTCATGTGCCAGGCTCACCAACTGCTTCCTTAGGGCCACAGGAACCAACCGTCGCTGAGGTCCTCTGTACACTGTCACGTCCTGAAGTGAAAGTTCATTTCTGACAGCAAAGTAAGGTTGAATCAGTGCAGGTAAGGATTTTGCTTTTCTGGGCCATCCTTTTGTCATTTGCAGCCTCAGAGCAGTAAGTTCAGGGCATAGTTCACATGCCACAGTGAAGTCCTTCACTGAGAGAGCTTTCAGTTCTGTCGTTAGCAAAGCCACCAACTCAGGCTCCTTCACTGGTTCTATGTTTTCTTCAGATGGGAGAGGCAGTCTGGAGAGGCAGTCAGCAGCATGATTTTGTTGAAAAGGCTGTACACCCTCTCTGACTTTAATTTGGTGGATGAACCCTTTAGCAAGACCCAGTTTCTCCCTCATCACTGGTCCAGTCTTCTCTGTAACATTTTCAACTGGAGCTGCAGGTGAGGTAACTGTTGGAGAAGAATCATCTGAGTGCACAGTGTTGTTTGTAATACACAGTCTCAAGTGTTTTAAAAAGGTCCATTCCCAGTAAAGCTGTTCCTGTTTTCACCACATAAAACTTAGCTGGCACTGTTGTGTTTTCATGCTGCACAGTAGCTGGTAGGCATCCAACTACAGGAACTTCAAGTTTTGTATAAGTCACTAACTTTGAAGGCGGGTTAGTCAGCAGCACATCACTGAAATATTTTCTGTAGAAATGTTCAGGAATAATAGACACTGCAGATCATGTGTCCACTACCAGTGTCACATGGCAGGAAATTGACTTTGTATTTATGGTCACAGCACACTTAATCTTGTCATTTGTTTGTTCATTTTGTAGCATCTTCACTGTATTCATTTCAAGAACAACAACTTCTCCTACCTTAACTGTAGGTTTATTGGATTTGCACACACGAGCAAAATGACCTGTCTTATTGCAGCTTTTGCAACTCACTTTACGTGCTGGACAGTCTGGAGCATCAGCAAGATGTGTTGATGAGCCACATCTAAAACAACTTCTGTTCTGTTTCTGTGTTGCTGCAGGATCAGTAGAATTATAACTCCTCATTTTAAGTCTGAACTGTTGCTTTGGCTTTACTTTCACCACTTGTACAGCTGCTTGTTAGTCAGACATGAGGCTTTGCACGTGCACAATTGCAGCTTCCACTTGGCATGCAATTTTTATTGCTGCATCCAGTGTGAGGTTTCCATCTGTTTGCAGTAACAGCTTCTCACGTATTCTTGGTGAACTGGCATGTTCTATGAGTTGATCCCGTATCATTTCATCTGCGTTTCTAGCAAAGTCGCACGTGGCAGCCAGCTCGCGTAGCGCGCACACTTATAACAGTCTCATGCGCTCTCTGCGTTCTTTGCCTAAACTTATGTCGCTCCACCACGACGTTTATTGCTGGGGTAAAATGTGCCCGCAATGCAGCCACAGTTGAATCATAAGTGGTACCTGTGTTTGTAAGTGTATAAAATACACGTTGTCCTTCCGTGCCCAGGCAGTGTAGGAGTAGTGCACGTGTTCTCGTGTCGGGCCAGTTGTCTCCTTCTGTGTGAATAGCAAGCAGGTAGTTTGCAAACATCCTCATCCACATGTCGAACGGAATTGCAGGTTGTCCGGCGGATGGTAGAAACAATGCAGGAAGAGGCATAACATTCGCCATCCTCGTCGCCAATTTGTGGTGTACCGATATCACGAGGTAATAATGTAGCAGGACGCAGGCATGAACTTCACAGAACCATTCTTTACTCCAACTCTTCTTCTACGTATTCATACGCAAGGTTACAGTGCCCTCCAGAGGTGTAATGCAGTAACTGAATACACAACACATTTTTTGCCCAAAATGAAAAACAACGATATCAGAGCCAAAAATGGGTCTAAAAATATGGGGGAAAATCCATAAATAACACGCTTCGGTGTATAACACGCAGGACATTCAAATGAGCAAAAAAACTGTGTGTTATACACCGAAGAATACGGTATGTACAATTTTTTTTTTGTGTGTGTATTTAGTGGGCATGGCTTATATTTCGGTGTGCTCAATAGTCTGGAAATTACTGTACTTCTTGTCACCAGTGAGTGATGCAAAGAACAAAAGAGACTCGGTTGAAAAGAAATAAAGTGAGAACAGAAGAGAACTGTTTAATAAATCAGTTTCAGCAGTTACTTGAATCAAGTTTGAACAATTTTGTTACAGCCACCAAAACAACATTAGCAACAAGGATGAGCAATTCAGTCCAACACTGTTCTTGCATTAAACTGGCGAGCTTCCTGTACCAGTTATAACATGGTAGAAAATATTCAACATTTACACTAGTGCTCAGGGAGACGACTGGTCGGATGTTACAACATTAGGTCCAAAATATGAGAAATACTATTACTGAAGGATTTTAATTTTTACCTTTTACTGACATTTCAATAAAAAATGTTAAAGCTTATATTTTTACAGCAAAAATGGCATGAAGTCCTCCATAAATGTTTTTCTAACCATACCAAGTTGCTAAATGACCCAACGCATGAGCCTCTATGCATTGGTGGAATTAAATATGTGATTTGTAAACATCCTCATACATAGCATGAGGTTGTTGTAAAAAGCATGGAAAGTTTAAAATAAAGAAAGTTGAGCCCTGAAAGGGTCCAATTATAAAATTGTTCAGTAGAATTGATGACATGCCAAGTAAAATAGAGAAAAGTGATGAGATTTAAACCCCTAAAATCATCTTTGTTCAGACTCTTTGGCAACAGTGACTATTCAATTCTGGGAGCTCAGCTGAAGAGAACAATCAATACGTTGGCGCATTCTAAAAAACACAAAGAAAATGAATATAATCGATTGTATCAGAAGGTATGTGTGTGTGTGGGGGGGGACTCACAGACTTTGTCGCAGCTCTGATGTGTCTTTGGATGCCCCCAGTGATTGAAGATTTTTCTCCAGGTTGCCAACTGAAGACAATAATAAACAGATATTGCCTGAATTTATTTGCTCCCATCAAAATGAAACAATCTGCAGTGTTTATAAAACTGTTGTTTAGTTCATTTTAAAGCACATGAATAAACATAAAGCTAATTTTAATCTAAAATTAAACTTTCCAAATTTGGTGTTTAAAATGTAATTTTACAGCTAGGATGTTTTAAAGATGTTTTTTATTTTAAAAGGTTATTAAGTTTTATTATCTTACGTATTATAAAATACTTCTTAAATGACTTGATGTTTGAGAAACTAACTTAATGTCTGATGGCTAGTTCAAATGCACCCACATTTTTATTTTAAGGTGGCACAGCTGGTAGAGCTGCTGCCTCTCAGCGAGCAGGTCCCCGGTTCAAATCCCGGCCCGAGGGCCTTTCTGGGTGGAGTTTGCATGTTCTCTCCGTGCATGCGTGGGTTTTCTCCGGGTGCTCCGGTTTCCTCCCACAGTCCAAAAACATGCATGTTAGACTGATTGGTAACTCTAAATTGACCCTGGGTGTGAGTGAGACAGGTCCCTCTTGTAAATGAGTCCCCGTGGCTCAACGAGGCTAGCCTGTATAAATAATGGTTGAATGAATGAATGAATGAATTAAATGCAAATGTTACTAAGTACCTGTAAGTATGTCTAATCTTAGATTAATTTGAGTATAGACATTATTAAAACAATTTATTTAATCTGAATTATTTGTAAGTTACCAAGTTCCCCTAATTTAATTTTATATGTGAATTACAATCGTAAAAAAGCTATACAAGATTGTTCAAACTCACAACAACAGAATACACATGCGTTCTTAGTAATCAGTGGTCGTTACCATTGACATTGATCAGGAAAATATTGGATGCAGTTTCTTGGAACACATCTTGTAGTTCTGATGGGCTGACCTGTGTGGCTTGAGAAACAAACAAATTGAGCAAAGACACTATTTCTGACGGACTTTAGTACACAGTGACAGCATAAACAGCAGAAGTCTTTAAGATTAAAACTTGAAAATGAATTTGATATAGGACACACAAACATGAGAACTTTGGCTTAGATGGGATAATGTGTTGGGAAAGTTTTCACTTCATGTTTCAGGTCAAAGTATTGTCAATGACAGCATATAGATTTTTATATGTGTAGAAATCCAATGTCACACTAGGTACAGTGACGGTGAATGTTGTAAGTGTGACCTATTATTACTTCCTGTTCGGTGGCAAAGCTTTAAACATATCTGTAACTTGTACCCGATGTTTCCACAAAATATTGTAATAGCTGTGCATTAAAGGCCCTGTCACACTATTACCATACACTAAACTAATAATATAAAACTAATGTAAATTAACAGTCCTGCAGTAAATATCAACTTTGTGAAAGTTATGGTGTTAAAGTAATTTTATTCAAACATCTTGATTAAGATATTATTGTTTAAGACAGAAAATTAGATATTGTACCTTTGTGATGTGCAACTTTCAGCAGTTCACTGTAGTCATTCTCCTATGGTTTACCTGGAAAACATAAAAAATTACTCATCTCCACGATCACATTTTTCTTTAATGATAATGTCACAATTTATGCTGCAGTCTTTGACAAAGGATCTATAACTTTAAATTAACCACGTCAATCTCTCAGGAAAAAAGGCTATATTTTCTAGTTGAGAGTTCAGTAACTGGAATTACCATAAAGATAATTTAAAAAAAAACTTTCAAAATTTAAGCTGTACTGAATATTTTAAAACGCTGAATTAGACAGAAATAGATCAGTTTAAACCAGTCATGATGGCAGAGCTGCAGTTAAAACACAACTAGCAATTTAACATGTTTAATCAACAAAAACTGGCGACATGAAGTATTAATGTTTTTTTTTTTTTTTTTTTTTTCCCATTTATAGATGGCCTCCCTTCACACCTTATAGCCATCCTCTCACTCCAATATGTATTTTTTTTTTTTTTTTTTTTTTTAAATAGAGAGAAAGAAAGAAAAGAGAAAGTGAGACTACAAAACAACAATTATCCACAAAAAGAGCACAAGGCAAACACACCAAACCTCCGTCCACAATCCTGCAAAGCACATGACAGAACACAGCAACGAAACATACAAGCATAAAGACTGATAATATTCATGACCTTGCATTAGATTTCTATATATAAACATACCCATACCTACAAATATATATACAGTATACATACATATATATTTATATTCATTTATATACCCATCTACATATATCTACATATACATCCCTGCATCCATTTGTGTGTGGTTGTGAGCATGCATAAGTGAATAAGGTTCCTCCAATAGAACATTTAGTAGCGATTGTGAAGTATCAGAGATCTGTCCCCCCAAAGCCCGAGACAGACGAAAGGGCGATCAAAGCCCAAGACCCCAGGAAGGACCCCGAGCCCAGAGTCCCCAGGACCACCCGAACAGGACGAGCCACTCGTCCACTCCCCAGATCCGACCAAGGGGAAGAACCGGACGAACCCCACCAGGGACCACACACAATGACCCCCCGGGGTCAACAGCGACAAATGCACAGGCCCCCGCCAGAGCCCGCCGCACCGACGTAGCCCCAAGGCCGGACACCGACGCTCGGGCACCGGGGACGCCCACCCCTCAGGCCCAGACCCGACAGGACCAGAGGACCCGAGCCCCGCCAGGCAGCCACCAGGCCGAGCCGACCAACGCCCAAGCGCCCAGCCCCAGATAGTGAGGGTCCCAAGCACGCCCGCAGGCAGAGGAACACCCACCAGGGGGCCACGTGGCAGGAGCGCGACACTAGGTAGCCTTAGAAGTATCAGAGAGGGGGCAGTCCAAGTCCCAGCCTGACACTTAAACATTCATACACAGACACACTCATTTAGACCCACCCTCATCCTCACCCTCAGTCATAGAAAGACAAACAATAACGACACGCTCCAATCATAATCCCGAAGCACACTCTATACCCCCCAGGTCCAAGACATGTACCTGCTCCCTACATGGGGCAGCCCACATCCAAACCCAGGAGGTAGGCCCATTCATTCTGGGGTGGAGAGTAGCAGACATCCAAGATCCGGCCCACCCCGCGCCCCGCCGGCAGGACAGGGCAGGACACTCGAGCCCAAGCAGCCCCAGGGGGAGCGCACTGCCAGTCCCGCCCACGGCAAACCCGCAGGCCCCGAACCCCCCCACACCCCAGCACAACCCCTGACGGCCCACCCCCAGAATGTCCGCCAGGCAACCAGGGGGGTAAGAGAAAAATAAATAAATAATATATATATATAAATAAATACATAAATAAATAAAATTGAAATTAACAAATCAAGACCCCGACACACACACCCCCGTCCCCAAATGTATTGTTGGTGAGTGTTGTTCTAAAGTGTACTTAAAAAGGAAAGAGAAGGAGCAAAGGCTGGCATTGTACCAGTTTCCCCTCCACTCCAACTCTAACCCAAGCCCTAATTGTCTAAATGCATAATGTTGAGTGAGCACAGGCATGGGGTGAGAGTGATGCCATCCCGCCACCCATAACAATGTGCTCACTCCATTCCCTATATGTGACTTTTATGAAGAAGTTTATGAATGAATGTCTAAAGTGTATATAAAATTGAGTCCCAGGTGTTCTGAACAACAGAGATGTAGAACCATTGCAGCACACCCGAGACTCAAATTCCCTACATGTATTAATTTAAGATGAAGAGGGCGGAGGTGCGTGTTGAGGGAATTACCATAAAGATAATTTAAAAAAAAACTTTCAAAATTTAAGCTGTACTGAATATTTTAAAACGCTGAATTAGACAGAAATAGATCAGTTTAAACCAGTCATGATGGCAGAGCTGCAGTTAAAACACAACTAGCAATTTAACATGTTTAATCAACAAAAACTGGCGACATGAAGTATTAATGTTGATAAACTGGTACAGAACAGTCAGCTAACGCTTCACAATGGCAAAAAAAATGTATTTTCATAAACTTACCGGAGAAAACACGTCTGAAACATCAAGAGTGAACTACGGTCAATGGTAGAACCGCTGCTGTTTGGAACAAATCGCCGCTCCATGACCCACGTGACTTCCGCATTCCATTCTTACAATGGGAGTCAATGGGAGTGTCGCAACTCTCTCTCACTATGGCTCTGGGAGCGTCTATTCGGGGATTGTTGACATCAGTCAGTGTTATTATATTTGGATGATGTAATGGTTTTTTTCTTCTTTAGTCAAACAACATCTTGAACGGTTGGAAGAAGTGATGGCTCGGCTGAAGGAACATGGGTTAAAAGTGAAGCTCTCAAAGTGTCAGTTTTTTCATAAGCAAGTGAAGTATTTAGGCCACATAGTATCAGCAGAAGGGATTTCCACTGACCCTGATAAAGTGGTTGCTGTGCAGGACAGGAAAGAGCCAATCACCTTAGCAGAGCTTTGTTAATTTCTGGGGTTCGCAAGTTATTATAGAAGATTCGTAGCATGGATTTGCACACATGGCGGCCCCTTTGCACAGATTAGTTTCCAAGCTTCTTCCTCCAGGTAGAAAGGGCAAAACTCCTCTAAAACGGCTGGCAGAGTCTTGGAATTTGGAATGTGACCAAAGTTTCCATCAGCTTAAAGCTGTATTAACTCCAACACCAGTGCTTGCTTATTCAGATTTTCAGAAACCCTTTTGTGCTAGATGTGGATGATGCTAGTCATGTTGGTTTGGGAGCTGTGCTCTCTCAGGAGGGGCAACGTAGATTGCGACCCATAGCTTTTGCTAGTAGAAGCTTGAAGCCTGCCGAGCGAAACATGAGAAACTACAGTTCTATGAAGCTTGAACTGTTGGCTCTTAAATGGGCAGTTACTGAAAAATTTAGAGAATGTCTATTGGGACATAAGTGCACAGTGTTTATGGATAATAACCCTCTGAGTCACTTGGCAACAGCTAAGTTGGGCGCAACTGAACAGAGATAGGTATCAGAGCTGGCAGTCTTTGATCTTGATGTGAAGTATCACCCAGGTTAACAAAATACAAATGCAGATGCTCTGTCCTGGCAACACTCAATGATGGGGGAACATGAGGCTTCTGATGTACATGATTTTCAGGAAAATGGCTATGGTGATCCTGTGGTTCAGTCAGAGATAGGCACCTTACCTGGTTGTTCATTATCTGACATTTGTGTCTTACAGAAGCAGGACCCAGTAATTGGCCCCTTTTTGAAGTTTTGGAATGCGGCCAATAGGGAACACAAGCCATTGTATCTCTTGTGCCGGTCCCAAGCCCGGGTAAATGGTGAGGGTTGTGTCAGGAATGGCATCCAATGTAAAACAATTTTGCCAAAACCATAATGCGAGTTCATCATAGCGAAACCATACCGGATCGGTCGAGGCCCGGGTTAACAACGACCGCCACCGGTGCTGTTCACAAACAGGGTGCCAGCGGAAATTGTGCTACTGTTAGTCGAAGACCCCGAGGAGGGAAACGTGTCAGGAGACAGAGGAGAAGAGGAAAGTGAAGAATGTAGGACTGAGGGTTGTAACTCTAAATGTGGGTACAATGACAGGCAAAGGTAGAGAGCTGGCTGACATGATGCAGAGAAGAAAGGTAGATGTTTTATGTGTCCAAGAGACCAAGTGGAAGGGCAGCAAGGCCCGCAGCATTGGAGCAGGGTTCAAACTTTTTTACCATGGTGTGTGTTATAAATTCCCTAGTATTTATGCATTGTTTTGTTCAGGCATCTTGTTAGACAGCTAATTCGTATTATTTTACGTCAGGCATCTTGTTAGACAGCTAAGGGGGTCCTTGGGGAGAGCTGAGCAAAGCCGTTGGGTTTTTATAGCCGTTGGTGTTTTAATCGTTGATGCCTGTCTGCGTTTGTGACAAAGGTGAGTTTAATGCATCGTTAATGATCACCAATTTCTTCTTTCATATGTAAATGGGGTGGCGATTTTTGGCGCAAATATGAGACAGCCCAAGAAGTGTTCATTTTATGTTTAAGGTCCTGTCTTATTGTAATATTAAGGGTATGTTAAGCTACATGTTAGCCTGTTCATATTTTAGTCGTTTTCTTTTATTTCAGATACCAGACAGACAGAAAAAGGGACAGTTAAAGCTGCTATATGTAACTTTTCTAACAATATATTTTTAACATATTTCTTCACTCTGTCACTAGACTGATGTTAGAGAGGTAATCTCTGAAAAAAACTAAAAAAAAATATTGTTCCCTTGCTTCTCCAGGTGGTAAATAAGCATTTCTAAAAAGAAAAAGTGACCCGCCATTTTCCAGCCAATAAAAACAAAGTTTGTAACCAGCCAATAAAAACCGAGCTTGAATTTGAATCAGCCAATAAAAACAGAGCTTGAATTCAAATTTCAACAGACCACAAGGGGGCAGAGCCATATATGGCTCTGAGGGGGAGGGATCAGAATGCTTTGCTTGTTGAAATTTTTTCTAAGTGCTGATGTTCTACAGAAACCGCAGACTGAACCTTTAATACCAGCTACTATCAGTTATGAAGAATAGACAGCTCAAAAAGGGAAACTTCATGCTGTAAACAAACTGGATAGTTAATTAAACTCCAAGAAAACACTATCTTGCTGTGTCCGGACTCGCTCTCTGATCGGAGTGTCTGTATGGATGACGTGTTCCAGCTAATCTCCTCAAAAATATCATACAGTCCAAACTCTCCAAAACAGTGTGGATAGAAAGAGAAATGGAGTAGGGGTGGTACTGAAGATTGGATGTGATGGGGAGGAGAAAGATACATTTTGGAAAAATTTGGATGAAGTGATAGAGAGTATTCCCAGGGAGGAAAGAGTGGTGATTGGAGCAGACCTGAATGGACATGTTGGTGAAGGAAACAGAGGGGCACAGAGGAAGTGATGGGTAGGTTTGGTGTCAAGGAAAGAAACCAGGAAGGACGGATGGTGGTGGATTTTACCAAGAGAATGGAAATGGCTATAGTCAATACCTATTTCCAAAAGAAGGAGGAACATAGAGTGACCTATAAGAGTGAAGGAAGGAGTACACATGTCGACTACATTCTGTGTAGAAGAGGAAACATGAGGGAGATTGGAGACTGTAAGGTTGTGGCAGGGGAGAGCGTGGCCAGACAGCATCGGATGGTTGTGTGTAGAATGACTGTTGTTGTGAAGAAGAGAAAAAGAGTAAAACCAGAGAAGAAGACCAAATGGTGGAAGCTAAAGAAGGAAGAATGTTGTGAGAAATTCAGAGACGAGCTGTTAAAGGCTCTGGGTGGTAAGAAAGAGCTTCCAAGTGACTGGGCTACTACAGCAACAGTAATTAGAGAGACAGGTAGGAAGGTACTTGGTGTGTCATCTGGACAGAGAATGGATGATAAGGAAACCTGGTGGTGGAATAGTGAAGTGCAGGACGCCATTCAAAGAAAGAGATTAGCCAAGAAGAAATATGACAGTGAGAGGACTGAAGAGAGGAGACAGGAATATAAGGAGATGGGACATAGAGCAAAGAGGGAAGTAGCTAAGGCAAAGCAGAGGGCGTACAATGAGTTGTATGGGAGACTGGACACTAAAGAGGGCGAGAAGGACTTGTACCGATTGGCAAGACAGAGGGATCAGGCTGGAAAGGATGTGCAGCAGGTTAGGCTTATTAAAGATACCATACCATACCATACCATTTTATTTATAAAGCACTTTAAACAGGAACAAGTCCACACCAAAGTGCTGGACAAACAAACACGCAACAGGCAACACATACAATGAAGTACAACACGAAAAACATAAAAACATTGCAGATCATAAATCAAACGATCCAGTACAAATCAGCTGGCATTGAAAGCAATGGAGTAGTAGTGAGTTTTTAACCGGGATTTGAAAACCGAGAGGGAGGGGGCCTGTTTGATGAGCAGCGGTAACTCGTTCCAGAGTCTTGGGCCTGCTACAGAGAACGCCCTGTCACCCCTGCGCTTAAGGCGAGTTTCTGGAACTATCAAGAGCACCTGATCCTCTGACCTCAAAGCACGTGGAGGGACATATGGGTGTATCAGATCTGAGAGATAGGCGGGGGCGAGACTGTTCAGCGATTTGTAGACATACATGAGAATTTTGAATTGGATTCGAAGATGAACCGGTAGCCAGTGAAGGGAGGCCAAGACTGGTGTAATGTGCTCTCTTTTGCGTGTGCTGGTTAAAAATCGGGCAGCTGCGTTCTGAACCAGTTGCAATCGTGCAATGGTGGCTTGACTGACGCCAAACAGAAGTGAATTGCAGTAATCAAGCCTAGATGTAATGAATGCGTGAATCACTGTCTCCAGGTGCTTTTTGGATAATATGGGCTTCAGCTTAGACAGACGCCTCAGCTGGAAAAAACAGGATTTGACGATCATGTTTACATGACTGTTGAGTTTCATGGAAGGATCCATTATCACTCCCAGATTTTTGACTTTTTGTTTTTCGGACAGGGGTAGAGCAGACAGGTCAATGCAGTGGTTTGAGGTTGTGTCATTGGGAAGGAACAATATGGCTTCAGACTTCTTATCATTGAAGCTTAAGAAATTTAAAGCCATCCAGTCCCTGATGTCAGCCAGGCAGTCGAGCAGAGGTTGAATAGAGCCTGTACCATTTTGTCTTAGGGGGAAGTAGATTTGACAGTCATCAGCGTAGAAGTGGAAAGGTATATTGTGTTTCCGGAAGATAGCACCGAGTGGCAGCAGGTATAAGGAGAACAAGATGGTAATGGTAATATTCTAACAAGTGAGGAGAGTGTGACAGGAAGATGGAAGGATTACTTTGAGGAGCTAATGAATGAAGAGAATGAAAGAGAAAGAAGAGTGGAGGTCATAGAAACTGTGGACCAGGAAGTGGGAAAGATTAGTGAGGGTGAAGTCCGGAAAGCTCTGAAAAGAATGAAGAAGGGGAAGGCAGTAGGACCTGATGACATACCAGTGGAGGTTTGGAAATGTCTTGGAGAGATGGCAGTGAGGTTTTTGACTCAAATATTTAATGGAATATTTGAGGGTGAGAAAATGCCTGAAGAATGGAGAAGAAGTGTGCTGGTTCCCATTTTTAAGAACAAGGGTGATGTACAGAGTTGTAGCAACTACAGGGGAATTAAGTTGATGAGCCACACAATGAAGATCTGGGAGAGAGTTGTGGAAGCAAGACTTAGACAAGAGGTGACTATCTGTGAGCAGCAGTATGGTTTCATGCCAAGAAAGAGCACCACAGATGCATCTTTGCTTTGAGGATGTTGATAGAGAAGTACAGAGAGGGTCAGAAAGAACTCCATTGTGTGTTTGTGGATTTAGAAAAAGCATATGACAGGGTACCAAGAGAAGAGGTGTGGTATTGCATGAG
>JBBPBX010038941.1:16112-30141 GCA_038048925.1 Garcialebias charrua
GGCCAGGATACCAGATGTAAAAAAAAAGGAAAGGTCTTAGTAGAAGCTCCAGAGAACTGGTCCGTCAGTGGGGGCGCATTTTTGAGGAAAAATCAGACGAAAGACGAAACATTTCTACAGTTTTTTTTTTGCTTTGTTTTTTTTTTGAATCTCCAGAGGACCAGACTTTTTAGAAGATTATCAAATGTAATGATTTAATTACTTACTTGGAATATGAAATACATCTTGTTGACGGTTAGATCAACAGCTCTTAAAGGGGACCACATATTCAAAATTCACTTTTTAATGGTTTTTTTACTCAACTTTGGGTATTTACTTCATAAAAAAACAGTCCTAAGGCCAAAAAAATGCACCCAGTGGTTTATTTACTCTAAGTAGATTTATTTATCTTTGATAAATACACTTCGTTTCCCACTTCCTGCGGTTTGTGACGTCACAAACCGCAGCCAACCACCTCAAACCTGAGTCCAGCCCCTCACCTAGCAACCCCTGGTTAGGCTCAACCCACTTCTGTATTAAACACATGACTGTTGTTTTTCATGATTTCATCTCATCTTTTGTTTATATGTTCTTAATTTCATGTGTACAGCACTTTGTTGCAGCTGTGGTTTTTTTAAATGGCTTTATAAATAAAGTATAATTGTTATTTTTATGTTTTAGTTCAATTTTTAGTGTATTTGCGATCGCTCCCAACGCGCAGCCGGCAAAAATTAAACGAGCGGACCCCCGGCGTAGGGACCGGCGGCAACGGGACACTGCTTCTGGCGCGATGGAGCGGAGCTTCAACTGTACAGCCTCGCTGCTCGAGCAGCCTCGCAGCAGCGAGGACCTTCTCCTTACGGATTAATTTACGGGAGACACTTGGTGAACTTTGTGTTGTCTTGACTGGAACAGCGATAACTCCCAAAATCTCCGCGTGCAACGAGCGGAGCTGGCGAACACCGGAAGAGGAACAAGCTAACATTAGCTTCGGATTCGGGTGGTCTCATGCTAAAAGGAGCAGCAAATTGCGGCGCGCTCAGACGGGTTTCGGTAAGTTATCTTAAGCTAGCACTAACAGTAAGTCAAATGAGTAATAAAAAAAGAGCTAATTTTAAAACAACAACACATTACAGATACTGGCTGTTACAGAGGGCGTAAACAGATCGTTGAAGGGCGTGGACTTCAGAACTTGTATCAGAAACCGGTCGTTCAAAACGAAAGTTAAAAATGGCAGAATTAAAAAGGGTATAATTAATTATCTAAGAATTATTTTGTGTATTAAAATGAATTAATATTGTCAAGATAGCACACAGACATAACATAAAAATTTTAAAGAACTATATGTGGTCTCCTTTAATGAAATGCGTCGATTCCCTCTAAATAAGATAAACGTATTTCCGGTTCCGCCTTAAGGTCCCGTAGAATTAACAACAAAATAAAAGCATATATTTGGTTTAACCATTGCAGTAAAAAAAAAAAAAAACGTACCCATATTGTTATTTTTGCCATTGCCGTTTTTTAAATTTTGTTTTAAAAACAAAAAAAATGAAAAAACAAATGCTTGTTTTGTTTTTTCAATTTTATTTTGAAATGAAAGAAAAAAAAAAACCCAAAGAACCATAAACAATTTTTTTTTAACTCACTCCGTCCTTGTGGTTCGATTGGTTCGGATTCGTCAATCTGCCGCTGATTGGATGAAATTGGACCTATAGTCACTGGCCCGGCAAGGAATGTCACCTCCTGGGGCTTTCTTTAAGGTCGTTCGACCTGGTCGTGCATGGGCTCGCAATGCGTCCTCCTCAGCCAATCAACAGACAGGTATGTTGGAAATCCGGGTCCCAGGGTACCAAGTAATGTTAAGTATTTCTCTCATACCTAAAATATTAAAGAAACACCACAGGATAACAGAGTAAGATTTTCAACCAAGCCTTTTGCAAAAAGGGGAATCCACATTAACAACTTCTGAAGCTGGTTTGCGTGAACTCCAAAGTCTTGTTACTGGCTTGTCTTTTTATTTGCAACAAGTGGGAGTGGAAAACAGGACACAGCAGTTTCAGATCAACTTCTTTCATCAAAAAAAAATTGTTGGCAATTTCATCATAAATCAATTGTTGGCACTCTCACTCAAACCCCTCCACCACGGTAAGGTGGCAGCCCAGGGAGGGGCTTTGTCTGATCCCTCACCTAGGACCTGTCTGCCTTGGGTGACCCTTCTAGGGGCATGAAGCCCCTGACAGCATAGCTCCTAGGATCATTGGGACACTAGGATCCTAGGAGCTATGCTGTCAGGGGCTTCATGCCCCTAGAAGGGTCACCCAAGGCAGACAGGTCCTAGGTGAGGGATCAGACAAAGTGCAGCCCAAAAACCCCTATGATGAGTACAATTAATGGACTAAGTTTTCCCTCGCCCGGACGCGGGTCACCGGGGCCCCACTCTGGAGCCAGGCCCGGAGGTGGGGCACGCTGGCGAGCGCCTGGTGGCCGGGCTTTTACCCATGGAGCCCGGCCGGGCACAGCCCGAAGAGGAGACGTGGGTCCCCCTTCCCATGGGCTCACCACCTGTGGGAGGGGCCAAAGGGGTCGGGTGCAATGTGAGATGGGTGGCGGCCGAGGGCGGGGACCCTGGCGGTCTGATCCTCGGCTACAGAAGCTGGCCATTGGGACATGGAATGTCACCTCTCTGGTGGGGAAGGAGCCTGAGCTAGTGTGTGAGGTTGAGAGGTTCCGACTAGAAATAGTCGGACTCACCTCAACGCATGGCTCTGGCTCTGGAACCAGTTTCCTTGAGAGGGGTTGGACACTCTTCCACTCTGGAGTTGCCCCTGGTGAGAGGCGCCGAGCAGGAGTGGGCATACTGGTTGCCCCCCATCTTGGTGCCTGTACGTTGGGGTTCACCCCGGTGAACGAGAGGGTAGCCTCCCTTCGCCTACGTGTGGGGGGACGGGCTCTGACTGTTGTTTGTGCCTATGCACCAAACGGCAGCTCAGACTACCCACCCTTTTTGGAGTCCTTGGAGGGGGTATTGGAGAGTGCGCCTCCTGGGGACTCCCTTGTTCTACTGGGGGACTTCAACGCTCACGTGGGCAATGACAGTGAGACCTGGAGGGGTGTGGTTGGGAGGAACGGCCCCCCTGATCTGAACCAGAGTGGTGTTCTGTTATTGGACTTCTGTGCTCGTCATGGATTGTCCATAACGAACACCATGTTTAAGCATAAGGGTGTCCATATGTGCTCTTGGCACCAGGACACCCTAGGTCGCAGTTCGATGATCGACTTTGTTGTCGTCTCATCTGATCTGCGGCCGCATGTCTTGGACACTCGGGTGAGGAGAGGGGCGGAGCTGTCTACTGACCACTACCTGGTGGTGAGTTTGCTCCGATGGTGGGGGAGGATGCCGGTCAGACCTGGCAGACCCAAACGTATCGTGAGGGTCTGCTGGGAACGTCTGGCAGAGTCTCCCGTAAGACGGAGCTTTAACTCCCACCTCCGGGAGAGCTTTGAACACGTTCCGAGGGAGGCGGGGGACATGGAGTCCGAGTGGACCGTGTTCCGCGCCTCTATTGTCGAGGCAGCTTATCGGAGCTGTGGCCGCAAGGTTGTTGGTGCCTGTCGAGGTGGCAACCCTCGAACCCGGTGGTGGACACCGGCAGTGAGGGATGCTGTCAGGCTGAAGAAGGAGTCCTATTGGGCCTTTTTGGCTTGTGGGACCCCGGAAGCAGCTGATAGGTACCGGCAGTCCAAGCGGCATGCGGCTCGGGTGGTTGCTGAGGCAAAAACTCGGGCGTGGGAGGAGTTCGGAGAGGCCATGGAGAATGACTTCCGTACGGCTTCGAGGCGATTCTGGTCCACCATCCGGCGTCTCAGGGGGGGAAAGAGGTACGAGACCAACACCATTTATGGTGGAGGTGGCGTGCTGCTGACCTCAACTCGGGATGTTGTGAGTCGGTGGGCGGAATACTTCGAAGACCTCCTCAATCCTACTGGCACGTCTTCCACTGAGGAAGCAGAGCCTGGGGACTTTGGGTCGGGTTCTCCGATCTCTGGTGCTGAGGTCGCCGAGGTGGTTAAAAAGCTCCGCGGTGGCAAGGCTCCGGGGGTGGATGAGATTCGCCCGGAGTTCCTTAGGGCTCTGGATGTTGTAGGGTTGTGTTGGCTTACGCGACTCTGCAATATCGCGTGGACATCGGGGGCAGTTCCCTTGGATTGGCAGACTGGGGTGGTGGTTCCCCTATTTAAAAAGGGGGACCGTAGGGTGTGTTCCAACTATAGGGGGATCACACTCTTAAGCCTCCCTGGTAAGGTCTATTCAGGGGTTCTGGAGAGGAGGGTCCGTCGGATAGTCGAACCTCGGATTCAGGAGGAGCAGTGTGGTTTTCGTCCTGGTCGTGGAACACTGGACCAGCTCTACACCCTCAGCAGGGTCCTGGAGGGTGCGTGGGAGTTTGCCCAACCAGTTTACATGTGTTTTGTGGACTTGGAGAAGGCATTCGACCGCGTCCCTCGGGGGGTTCTGTGGGGGGTACTCCGGGAGTATGGGGTACCAGGCCCTTTGATAAGGGCTGTTAGGTCCCTGTACGACCGGTGTCAGAGCTTGGTCCGCATTGCCGGCAGTAAGTCAGGCTCGTTTCCAGTGAGAGTTGGACTCCGCCAAGGTTGCCCTTTGTCACCGATTCTGTTCATAACTTTTATGGACAGAATTTCTAGGCGCAGCCAAGGTGTTGAGAGGATCCGTTTTGGTGACCTTAGAATCGCTTCTCTGTTTTTTGCAGATGATGTGGTCCTACTGGCTTCATCAGTTCGTGATTTACAACTTTCACTGGAGCGGTTTGCAGCCGAGTGTGATGCGGCCGGGATGAGGATCAGTTCCTCCAAATCCGAGGCCATGGTCTTGAGCCGGAAAAGGGTAGCATGCCCTCTCCGGGTCGGGGAGGAGGTCCTGCCCCAAGTGGAGGAGTTTAAGTATCTCGGGATCTTGTTCACGAATGAGGGAAAACTGGAGCGTGAGATCGATAGGCGGATAGGTGCAGCGTCCGCAGTGAAGCGGGCGCTGTACCGGTCTGTCGTGGTGAAGAGAGAGCTGAGTCAAAAGGCAAAGCTCTCAATTTACCGATCGATCTACGTTCCCACCCTCATCTATGGTCATGAGCTTTGGGTTATGACCGAAAGAACAAGATCTCGGATACAAGCGGCTGAAATGAGTTTTCTCCGCAGGGTGGCTGGACTCTCCCTTAGAGATAGGGTGAGAAGCTCAGTCATCCGGGAGGGACTCGGAGTAGAGCCGCTGCTTCTCCACATCGAGAGGAGCCAGTTGAGGTGGCTCGGGCATCTGGTTAGGATGCCTCCTGGACGCCTCCCTGGTGAGGTGTTCCGGGCACGTCCCACCGGGAGGAGACCCAGAGGAAGACCCAGGACGCGCTGGAGGGACTATGTTTCTCGGCTGGCCTGGGAACGCCTTGGGATTCCCCCGGAGGAACTGCTCCAAGTGGCTGGGGAGAGGGAAGTCTGGGCCTCCCTACTTAGGCTGCTACCCCCGCGACCCGACCCCGGATAAGCGGAAGAAGATGGATGGATGGATGGATGGAACAATTGTTGGCAGAACGGTTGGAACATTCTGTAGTTAGAACAAAAGGTCTTCTCCGTTTCAAGATGGTTGTGCCAATGTGTTCGGCTTGCCTCTCTCTGCAAACCTTGATTGTTTTTGTCAGTGTTGGGCAGCGCTAATCCAAAAATTAGTTCCGCTATTTCTAAAGCACTTTTTGATTTATTTAGGTCCACAATTTCAAAAGCACTTATGTATTACCAATGCTAGCGGACGCTAATGCTAACACTCTAACCGCCATTTTGAACTTTTTTTAATCCAGCAGATTTGACCATTTGAACCGGTTAAGCTCAGAAAAACCTTGTGCCATAAAGTCACTGACTTTATAGGAGGAGGAGTGCGAAGGAGTGCGAAGGAGTGCGAAGGCTACAGAGCTCAGGGACTCGTGGCACGCGCCATGAAAGCGTTCGCGTTGATGCAGGCTTACCTAGCTGAAAAACTACAACAGCTCCAGGTAACAACGGACAAGCAGGCTGCAGCAGACTTGCTGGATGAAGCCCATAGGACAACAGACTTCGTGCTCCGCATGATAGGGACAGCCGCTGTTGCTCAGGGCAGAGGCATGGTGGAAGTGGTTATCGCGATACGCCATTTGTGGATGACTTTAACGGATCTCCCCGAGGGACAAAAGGTGCCTTTTCTCCACCACTCGATAGAGCCGACGGGATTATTTGGAAAAGCTTTGGATCGAATTCAGACCAAGCTGGACCAAAGGCGCAAACAGGCTGAAGCTCTCCGGGTGGGCATTCCCAGGAGAAGCTTCGCCCCCCCAAGGGAGTCTGCTGGAGGCAGACCTACGCAGCCTCGACACCGCTCGGCAACGCGTGCCCCACCGCAGAAGCGGCCGGCATACGAGGATGAGCATCGGCAGAGACCACCGCCGGGCCAACCTCGTACCGAGCACGCATGGAGCAAAAACAGGTTCGTCCCCCGCCAGGCGGTCAGACACACGGCCTCCTCGGTGAACTGGGACGACAGACAAAAACGTGCCTGATGAACCGGGTTCACGTCTTGACTTTACACGGTCACCCGCCCAAGTGGTACGGGGAACGATCCGTTCATATCCAGACTTTTATTTGTAGCATGGTACAAATGGCTGGTAACTCTGTTGCATGCACAAATCATGTTTTTCCTGCTGTGAGTGACATAAATTCAAACATGTCGTTACACTTAAGCACGAATAAAGCTAAAAAAACTGTTCCTCTCTGTTTTATTGACTCCAAAAAAAAACAAAAAACAAACACAAGTAACTTCAGGTCCCTCTGGCCTGCCAGCCGTCATAAAGGGAGGGGACCGTTTCCCCCCTTCCCTCACGGCTCACGGGATATTAGCATAATCAATAAACCCCAGCGGGGCGCCTCTGCTCCGTCTGTAGAGAACAAGCACAGAGGTGTCCGCAAGCAGGTCCTCCACCCCTCATGGAGACAGCTGAGGGAGATCACGTGCTCCAGCCCCCGCTCCATTGTGAACGACGGGGCCGCCAATACACTAACCAAGCTAACACGTGACATGTCCGCGCCTCAGAGAGACGCGCCGACAGAATCTAATGACGGGGGGCCACGTCAGACACCAACAGGAATACCACTAGCTTCACACATTCACAAAAACAATTGTGTTCAGGCTGGTGTGTGTGTAAACAGCTCAGAGCTCAATCAGATTCCTCTTCCTGTCACTCGGAGGGAACTAGGCTCCTTATCGCCAAACAATCTAAGGTCTGCCAAACACAAAGAACCATCTCCACGTTCTAACATTGCAGCTGTCCCTTTATTATTAATAAGTGACATGCAATGTTCAAGCAGTGATCCCGCAGCACGTGACCTCTCTCGCTGTGCTGGTCCAGCTCTGCTTCTAAACAGTTCCCCCCCAACGGGTGAAACGCAGACCCTGGCAGGTTTGTCTGGCTCCAATGCTCTGTTAAGGCCAAGGACCAGTAAACTGGACCCATCCAGGAAACACGTGGGTCAGAAGATCTGCTCGTTTACAAAATTCGCAGCTTTTCAGTCCCATGACACAAAACAAGGAGAGAGAAAGCAGACTTTCTGCTCCTTTTCTGTCTGAAAAAGACAACAGGTTGCATCTGCCCTCGATCACTCTCGATGAGAGTAGCCGGGTGGTACATCAACAAAAAGACCTTCTCCCAAACTTGGTTGACCTCCAAGGGGTCACGGCTTCCAGGGCTCCTGGAGGGGAACTTGATACACCAACTGCTCTTCTTCAAGGTCAAACTATGCCACCATAAGAAGTAGCCTCGCCGCCTAGGCCGAAAACTATTAAAAGTTTCAGCTTGTTATCAGAAAAGAAGAAGCTGATAGCATCAGGCCTGTTGGAAAATGTGGTAAAAACCATACAAAATGCTCACGCTATATCAACACAGTCCCTCTACGCACGGAAGTGGGGTATTTTTGTATCCTGGTGCTTAGAAAGAAATATTATTTCTTACTCATGCGACCTGACTCAGCTCCTAACTTTCCTTCAATTTACTGGAAAAAGGTAGTTCTTTCTCAACGATTAGTTTTCCTATCAGCTATTTCAGCCTGTCACGAAGGCTGGGGACACAGGACTCCTGGCGCGCATCCAATCATAATAAGATTTATGAAGGGCGTGCTTAGGACAAAACCACCCAACAGGATCCTGACCCCTGGTTGGGATCTTAGTCTGGTCTTGGGGGCTCTCTGTGATCCTCCATTCGAGCCACTGAGTGAGGTTAAGATAGACTTGTTATCTTATAAAACTGCTCTAATCTTGGCACTTTGCTCTGCGAAATATGTGGGTAACCTCCATGCATTGTCTGTACATACAATGTGTACCAGATTCGCTCCTGACAGGTCAAAGGTCACCCTAAGGCCTAATCCCGCATACACCCCCAAGGTCTTGACTTTAAACCACAGGAGTCTAGACTTTGATCTCTCTTCGTTCCCACCTGCTCCTGTACTCACTCAGGAACAGGAAAGGCTGAAGGCTCTCTACCCCGTGAGAGCTTTACGCACTTACATGCAGAGAACAGCCGAATGGAGGAAAACAAATCAATCGCGTGTGCTTTGCAGCACCTGCTACCGGAAAGGCCCTATCAAAACAACGCCTCTCACATTGGGTGACTGAGGCCATTAAAAGGGCGTACAGTAGCAAAGGTCAACAGGTGCACTCTGGAGTGCACGCTCACTCCACTCGGGGCTTGGCCACCTCCTGGTCATTGTTCAAGGGCGTACCAGTTGCAGACATCTGCGCTGCTGCGAACTTGAGCTCATTAAACACTTTTGCAAAGCATTACAGTTTGGATGTTACTGCGTGTGACGTCACTCAGGTTGTTCTTTCTAATGCACAGTAGAAAGTAGCCTTGAGATGCCTGCTGGTTAAGGGCAAACGTTCACACTAGCATGCATTTTACCGAGCATTTCAAGGGCGTGAATGAATTACGTTCCCATAGCAAGTATGTTGCACCGAGAGACCGACTGATAAGAGAACTGAAAGTTATGCACCATAACTCATGTTCCCTGAAGGAAGGGAAGGGAGGTGCAACATATCTGGCCCTTTTCAATGCTGAAAGCTCGGTGAAGTGCAATTTTGGAGGAAGATAAATGGGCGTCAGTTGCTTAAATACCCAGAGGGTGGGGCCTCTGGCGCGACGTTGACGCCCTAGCCGTAAAGGCGTGATTGTATTCCTTCAGGTAATCACGCAGGGGCGCAACTCCCATAGCAAGTATGTTGCACCTCGTTCCCTTCCTTCAGGGAACATGAGTTATGGTGCATAACTTTCAGTTTTTGTAATTTTGTTTTAAAACGAAAAAAACTGAATAACCAAAGCTTGTTTGGTTTTTCCGATTTTGTTTTGAAACGGAAAAACCAAAGAACAAAACATACACGGATTGCAAATAAATTCCAAGGAAGTGTAATTTTGTATGGTGTCTTAAAAGTGTCATTATCTTGTGAAAGTCAGCAGCCAGAATGCAGATGATTTAACAATGCTGAGACAGTCCAGTACATCTCAATATAATATGAGATGTAGCTAGACAAAAGATACCTGTACATAAAATGCCATAACCAAGCGCCTGCAGCAGTATTCTAGTGCATAAATATCTGTGGTGATTATGAACTGGAGGAGATTCAACAATGAAAATGAATAACTCCACCAAGAATGATGGAGAATAAAAAGGCTAAAATATTATGGGATTTACAGACCAAGACAGACAAACAGGTGACTGTTATATTTATTGCCATTACAGTACTGTCTTCTGTAGTTGGCAACCACTAGAATGTCCAGTTTGTTAGCCATCTCATGCAACTATAAATTAAGGAAGAAGGAGCACAAGAAGTTTAAGAAATACCAAGGGATTAAATAAAATCTGGAGAAATTGTGGAGAGTTAAGGTCACAGTTGTGCCACTGGTCTGGGCTGTGACCCTAAGACTTCACTAACTCTTTAAACAACAGCATCAGCAACAAGAGAATGCATACCTTTAAAACTTTCAGCTCTTATGTAAAACAACATTATGCTCTGAGCTTTGGGATGGATCATCTCTGATGATTCATCCGTGAGTCAGTGGGAACACCGCCCGCCCACATTAAACATGCCATTATCAAACAATCAAATCGCCCACTACTGAGGACCCCAGGAGGACCTTTGCAGTATTGCTGCACACTGAGTCATCTGCTGACTCCAATCATCGCCCAAAGTAAACTTCCAGGTGGAAACAGCAGGAATAAAATTGAGCTGCTCAATCTGTGAATTTCAATCAGTCACAGTTTTTATTAGCAGATGATTTTCTAATTTCCACATCAGAAGCAGCGACGTTGTGCTTTAGCCATGACCCTTATACTGAACATACGCTTGACTTTTCCATTGACCATTTCACAGCAAGCTCAGATCCTCAACCAGAGGCCTGGGAGCTTGAAGTTCTTATTGTGAAGTTCTTAGCAGTTCCTTTCTCATTTCCACAGCTGAGTACTTTCTGGATAATGAGCTACAGGCATAGACTGTTGGACTGAATATATTCAAAGCTGAGGAAAAGGGTTGAAAAAAAAAACCACTTTGAAAGCACATATGGGATAATTACAGGGTAACATGCATGGTTTAACAGAGTACACCCATACGGAAAAAATATATATAAATTTTATAAAGTTTTTATATGTTTTGTTTGAAACTTATATTTTTTGTATAATGCATTGAAACCAGGTATAAGATCCTTAGTAAATTTGTATAAAATGAAACGTATATAATTAATACAAGATGGCGCCTATTGTCACGGGCTGCTGTCTAACTCGTCTCCTGAACTTTTTACTGTTGTTCGTGTTCTGCCTTCTTTTCATCGACGATGCATCCTCGCTCCTGGTCTATGATCGCTCAACTCTTCTAAGTCTCCGAGACTCGCTGATCAACACACCGGCTACTGGCAAATATGGACATTTCAAGCCTCCTCCACCACCACCGTTCCTGGCTTCGATCCCAGCCTACCTACAACGCAACGCGACCACGCTGCCACGCAACAAGCGGCGCAGAAGACGCGGAACGAGGGCAGGCGTCCTGGTGAGATTTAAAAAGTATCTGTCGTCTCACAACACGCCGACTGCTGACTTACCTCCTGAATTCAGCGTCTTTGATGTCCGCCGTTCCTTCGCTCGTCGCCACAGAAGCCTTGTTGCCATCAATCATGTCGCCAGCGACCAGTATCCATCTTGCCCCCCGGTGAGGAAAACAGTGGAGCGAGGCAGCGTTAAACAACACCTCCGCCCGCTCGCTCGAGCTGAGAGTGACGTAACTGGCAGCGTTCCAGTACGTGCAGCATTGTTTAACGCCAGATCAATTACTAATAAAACTTTTATATTAAGTGATTTGATCTCAACTCATCGTCTGGATCTGTTTTTGATTACTGAAACCTGGCAGAAAATAGGAGATAACAGCTCCTTCTCTGAACTCCTCCCAAATGGCTACTCCCACCTGAGCGCTCCGCGTGGGGCTGGAAAGGGAGGGGGCCTGGCTGCTGTGTTCAGTGATGCATTCAAGTACCGTTTGTTGCCTCAGAAAAACTATTCCAGTTTTGAAAGTATGATTTTTGTGCTGGAATCTGCTAAACCTATTTTGTGTGGCGTTTTTTATAGGCCCCCACAATACAATAAAAACTTTGTCAGTGAGTTTTCAGAACTACTGGCGGACTTGCTACCAAAGTTTGACTCTTGGCTTTTCTGTGGAGACTTCAACGTGCACACCTGCTGCCCAAGTAATCAGCTTGGATGTGAGTTTCAGAACCTCCTGGACTCTTTTAACCTGTCACAGTCGATCTCGGGGGCCACACACACCCTGGGTCATACACTGGATTTAATTATCTCCCACGGCCTTCAAATACCTGCTGTGGAGATCCTGGACACCTGTATCTCAGACCATTTTCCCATATTATTTGAATTTTTCACCACTCCTGCACCAAAGGCTATTCTCCCAGCACGTTTCTGCCGCTCCATCAACCCATTAACTCCAAATGAGTTTACTGATGCCTTTAAGAGCACTGAATTCTGCTCTGCTGTCAGTCTGGACCCATCTCTACATCCTGAGGACTTCATCAGCTCCTTCTATCACACCTGCACGACGATCATGGACTCCATCGCTCCTCTCAAACAGGCATCTTCAAAAAACAGACCATCACCATGGCTCAACGAAACGACGCGAGCTCTTCGACAACGTTGCAGACAAGCAGAGCGAAAATGGAAGCGCGACCGACTTCATGTATCTCAGGGAATACTGAGAGACTGTCTCTGTGAGTATCATAATGCTGTGAAACAGGCCAAGTCACAGTACCTCTCCAACTTAATCTCCACCAGCTCCAACCGGCCGAGGACGCTTTTCAGCACACTCCAGTCTGTCATCAATCCATCTGTCAATGTTCTGAAAACTGCCACACAGTCTACCTGTGATGACTTTCAGAGCTATTTTGTCAACAAAATAGACTCTATCAGACAGAACATTGTCAGTTCATCCAACACCATCCTGTCATGTACCTCTACAATAACCACTGCTGTTTTTGACCAGTTTGATCTCGTCTCACTGCCTCAACTCACCAAGGTGGTTCAGCAGATGAAACCAACAAACTGTTCTCTGGACATCATTCCCTCTAAAATGTTCAAACAATGCTTTGATGTAATTGGTCCTTGTGTTTTGTCATTTATCAACAGCTGTCTAACTTCAGGTTTTGTGCCATCTGCTTTCAAACATGCTGTGGTCAGGCCTCTTCTAAAAAAACCAGGCCTAGATCCTACAGCTCTCTCTAATTTCAGGCCAGTTTCCCATCTGTCATTTCTATCAAAGGTCCTAGAAAAGATTGTTTTTATTCAACTTCAATCTTTTCTAGAACTCAACAACCTGTTTGAAAAATTTCAGTCAGGTTTTCGAGCTCGTCACAGCACTGAATCTGCACTGCTCAAAGTACAGAATGACATTCTTCTGTCCCTGGATGCAAAAAACCCTGCTCTGCTGGTGATGTTAGACCTCTCAGCAGCTTTTGACACCGTCGACCATCAGGTACTAATCAACCGCTTGTCTCAGCAGGTTGGCCTCCAGGGAGCTGTGCTTGAATGGTTCAAATCTTACCTGTCTGGGAGAACTTTTTCTGTCATGATAGGCGATCTGTCCTCCTCTTCATCAACCCCTCTGACCTCTGGCGTACCACAGGGATCTATTCTAGGGCCAGTCCTCTTCTCTCTTTACATGCTGCCATTAGGATCAATCATTGCACGTCATAACCTGTCTTTTCACATGTATGCAGACGATTTACAAATCTATCTGCCAGTCACTCCCAACCCCTCACTCAGTTCAAACACTCTTGTCAACTGCTTAAATGACATTAAGCACTGGCTCTCTCAAAACTTCCTCCACCTAAACACAGATAAAACTGAATGCATTTTGTTTGGTGCACCTGATGACACCAGCAACATCCTTCCCAGTCCCAGTGTTGGTTTTCCCCTCCCCCACTTCAACTCGGTGGTCAGAAATCTTGGAGTGCAGCTTGACTCCAATTTAAAGTTTGATAAACAGATCAGTTCTGTTGTCAAGACCAGCTTCTTTCAGCTCCGTCTGCTCTCCAAAGTCAAGTCATTTCTTAGTCGTGGTGATCTGGAGAAGGCCATCCATGCCTTTGTGACCTCCAGACTTGATTATTGTAATGCTTTGTATCTTGGCATTAATCAATCCTCCATCTCCCGTTTACAGCTTGTACAGAACTCTGCCGCGCGCTTTTTGACCAACACACGAAAATATGAACACATCACTCCTGTCCTGTCCTCTCTACACTGGCTCCCAGTTCAGTTCAGGATACAGTTCAAGTTGCTGCTGTTTGTTTTCAAAGCTCTGAATGGACTTGCTCCCCTCTACATCTCAGAACTTCTGAAAGTCCATCAGCCTGGCAGGGACTTACGATCTGCCAGTCAACACCTGCTGGAGGTGCCTCGCTCGAGGTACAAACAATGG
>JBBPBX010038942.1:3382-14076 GCA_038048925.1 Garcialebias charrua
CCAGCGCCCTCTGCCTTTTACGTCACAGATGTTGCATTCGCGTGTAATCGGATTTCCCGTGAATAAACACGGCGCAAAGTTTAAAATCACTTTTAAAGCAAAATTATATTGATTTATCATTTTGTTTGCAAAAACGAACATAGTTGAATGATAAAATGTATATATTTTGAGCAATTTTATGCATAGTAAAAAAAATCATGTCAGCCACACTTTAATTTTATCAACATAATTTTATATTGATTTACGATCATTAACGAACCAGCAGGTAGTGTTGTGTTATCTGTTTGCTCATTTCTGTCCTCAGATGGTGCACACATTTGATCACAATAAGGAGCAACTTTCACATTTGTATGTCTTAAAGCAGGGGTGCTCATTAGGTAGATTTTGATCTACTGGTAGATCGCAGCGTGACATTAAAAAAGAAAATTGTCAGCCTATGAAACATCCCGTCACTTGATTGACATACAGGGCAGCCATTCACAACCCTCATTCTCTCAAACCAGCTCTGAGAGATTCTCGGGGAAACCCCATCCCCGCTCCCCCACCCCAGAAGGTGTGAAATTCTCCGTGTGTGAAGTTGCACATACAGACGCTGCAGTCCAAAGTTTTTCTGCACTAACAACAGATTTAAATAATGTCAGAGAGCTGAGTGTTTTTCTGCTACTCACCCTTTTTCAGCATGCAGGAGCAAAACTAATAAAATCCAGGGTCCAAAGAGACGTTCTGTCTGTGATCATGCAGTCGCTGAATGCACAATGAATACAGCTGAGCCCAGGGTTGCCAGATTAAAAAATGCCTTATTTACCACCTCCTTTTCTGAGCACATGTTCAAGAAACACAACACAAACTTCATCTTGCTCAAGATGAGAGTTCTGCAATGGAGTTAAATTCAAAGCAGTCTGCTCCTCAAACAAATAGTGTTAAATTATTATTTTATCTATGAATGTTTCTGTTAAATTATTATTTTGTATAAATGTTTCTGTTCAGTGCCCTGAGATTACTTCTTTTGTGAATTGACGCTATATAAATACCTATTAATGGGACATTTGACTTGCCATATAGTCAAGGACCCTCTAGTGGCTGAAAATGGTAGTGTTCAATATCTTCCATGTCTGAATGAATGAAATCGTCATATCTCAGACAAAAGTTCATTTATAAATAGCAAGAAAAAAAACATAAATAAGTTGCTTCGGTGTATAAGTCGCAAGGCATGCAAATTAGGCAAAATGGTGCGACTTGAAAATACGGTAGTTACTATATGTTTTTTTTTGTAACATATCATAGTGTGTATGTGTGTTTGTTTATGTCCCTGTGTGCAGGTCCGGTTGCAGGGATTAACAGGTAATGTCCAGTTTGACCATTATGGCCGCAGGGTCAACTACACAATGGACGTGTTTGAACTGAAGAATAATGGACCCAGAAGGGTAAGATTTCACTTCATGCTGGGTGTATTTGTGTTGGTAAATCTTTACGTGTTGCATGTCTTAGCCCTGGTTTAAAGTACAGAGAGCTTTGTGAGTTTTATGGATTCTGAGGGGTGTAATCTGTGATTTTTCATATCTCTGATTGTAAGGGAAGACTATGAATACATAAACACAAATCAAAGAATATAAAAACGCCTAATTGTTTTGACTTTTCATATCAAATCTAAATTAGCACAAAATAAACATCAGCCTGTGGGAGAGAAAAAAATCTCATTAGGTAGAAAAACGTTAATTAAATGAAGATGCCTCCCTGCAGTAAGACAGTGAGTTGGCATAAAGTGAGGACTAATAATTATATTCAGACAGAGGGGAACCATCAGGGCCTTCTACGCTTTCAGAGAAGGCCCATAAATTCAGCACATATGAAATGTTACATTTCAATTTTTATTTATTTTTTATAAAACATATTTTCAAAGTACGCTTTAAAAAAAATATATAATTTCTCTTATTTTCTGTAAACTACTTTGCAAGAAAACTTTAAATTCACGTAATAGCAATTATCCAATCACATTCTTTTAAATTATCATAGTGTGCTCACATATTTATGAATGGGGTTTTTTTTCCTCAATTTTTTTATGTTTTAATGTAAAATAAATTAATTTAATAAATAAATAAAAATTTAATTCACATCTCCGGGCAGAAATATGTTTAAAGAAACTTTCTCATTGGTCAGGACTTCACTGTCAGGAGAGAAGGCTGAACTCAGTCAGAGGCTCTGCAGGAGGAGTTGGTTTAATAGCTGGCAGCAAATTTAACCAATCACAGTGTGCATGTAGAGTGGGTGGGACCAAAACACAGGGCTGTGAACTGTTGGGAATCCCCTGCAGCCCGTTTACCGGTATTATTTTTATTTATTTATTGATACCACATGAAGATTGGTGGTGCATTCACTTGCAACCTGTAAAATAAAACATCCACACTGAAATTGTAGTTGCTTTAGAGAAGGAAGTTTAAATATCCCATTTAAGTTCACATTGATAATTTTATAGATTTCATTCATTCAACCTTTATTACATCTATCCGTCCATCTATTATCTTTACCCGCCTCTTCCTTTCTGGGTCACTGTGCGAGAGGCAGGGGACACCTTGGACGGGTCACAAGTCCATCACAGGGACACAAAGACAAACAACCATATATTTTGGGTTAATTATGTAATTAAATGTAACAGCAACAGCAACAGTAAGTATTGTGGGTTACAGGTAAAAGTCACTGTGAATTATTGAAATTACATGTTGTACTTGAACGCAAAAGTGGGCGGACTTTTCGGGGCATGTGCTCACATGGGTTGTCCCTGTTGGTTCTGTTTAGTGTCTGGTTGTCATTTATGTTCCGGTTGTTGTTGGTGACGGTAAACGAAACGCCAGCTGTATAAGAAAAGCACTTCCTGTTTCATGAGCTCCTAAATTATGAAAGTAAAGGTAAAGGGATGTATTCGGACCGCGATTTCGTGGTGATCTTCCCGTTAACTGTCAGGTTGATAAATATCTTATCGTCATAATTTACTACTGTAAGTACCAGAAAAAAAATGTATTCAAGTGTAGATATACACAATAAGAAGAACACAATCTCAGAAAGTCCCTCAGCTCTCGGGCAATAAGTCGTCATCAAGTGGGACTGCTGAAGAGTATTGTATTTTTATTAACAGATGTTTGATGGCCCACAGAGGCCTGTTAGCCCAATGAATAACAGTATCAGGTGTCAACACAGTGTGTGTAAGGTGAAACTAATGAACACAAACATATTGTTTAAATCTATTTGTGCATTGAGGCCCTTGGGTGACAAGGTGCCTCAGGTTGAAATGATAAAGTTTCAGTTTTACCAACTCTGCATGGACATTTGACATGTTATATTTAAACCAACAGGAAGACGAGGGACGACAAGTCTTTCAGATTCACAAGCTCTGTTTGGATGATGCTTTTCTCAAATTAAACCGTATATCGGCTACATTAACTCTGAGTTTGATATTTTTTTAGTTGGTCCTCAGTTGCCTCCAGGCATCACTAGCTATGTTTACATGGACATAAGTAATTAGCTTAAACCGCCATTCGGAATAAAAATACGTCATGTATACTCCCCATTTGGATTATTCTTTGTTGATTCAGCTCGATCCAAATGAATTTTTGATCTGAATGAAAGGGATGGTTTATGCCGATTCATAATCAGAACGATGTGCATGTAAACACTTAATCTGATTTTTTATTTTTATTTTTTATTTTAAATTCTTTATTCATTTCAAATTTAAAAGAACACAACAACAAAAAACTACAATTCCACGTAAATACAAAAATCAAACATTACATGAAATGAAAGGAAGCAGAAGAAGATAAAATCTTATTATGTCTGCCCTTTTTTTTAACAAAATTAATTCAAAATTAATTCAAACAATCAATTCAAACAACAATAATCCACAAAAAATATTACACAATAAATAACTCATACTTTACCATTAATATTTTTTGAAACAAACCAATTTATATATATTTTTCCAGAAACCTAATTTTATTCATTTTTTTAAACAAAGTCATTGTTTTTGCAACTTTGATATCGTTTTCTAAACCATTCCATAGACCTATTCCATAAATTATAGTAGACCTACTCTTTAAACTAGTTCTATGTTGTGGCATAACAAAAATATCTGTACCCTTAAGATTGTAAGTACTCTGTCTTTTTACAAAAAGCGTTTGGATATTTGAGGGCAATGTGAAGTTCTGCGCCTTGTACAATATTAAGAGTATATTGTAGTCAACCAGATCATAAAATTTCAGTAATTTCAATTTGCAAAACAAAACATTATCTTATTCCGATCGTGGAAAACTGACCTGACTGCACGTGTGCGACCTTTTAACCTCACGTATTTCCACCTGGCTAGGTGCTAATATGTCGGGAAGTAAAACTGGTCGGTGAGCGACAACATTTCTACTAGAAACTTTGAAAGAGCTCAAAATGATCTGTATCACCTGTAGCTCAGTCAGGAGGTGCAGTAACGTCTCCACCGTCATTAAAACCTGGCGCGGGTCCATTTTGAGTGCTCAGGTTTGTTTGCCTTCATCACTGAAGTAGAACTTCTTCTTCTGTGTTTTTTTAAATGAGCGTTTACCACTCTGCTCATGTCAGTACAGGTAGTCCTCGACTTACGACGGAGATCCGTTCTTGCACGGCGGCGTAAAGCGAATTTCGACGTAAGTCGGAACATACGTAAATACTTCACCTTATACGTACAGTACTGTATTTTACCAAACACTTAGCCTATCCTAGCACAGTACCCTACATAATTATCAAAAAACACATACATTTGGGAGCCATAATGAAGGGAAAAAATAGTTAGTTTCCTACTGGGATGCTGGTGAAGCCTTCCTCCGTCCCTCCTCCATATTCTCTATTGCGTTTACGTCGTAAAACCGCCGTCAACCTCGGTCCAGAGCGTTTACAGTAAGGTCTGTAAGCATGTTAGCTCGTTGCTCCTCCAACATCTGCAGCTGCCTGTACTTTTCCACTGCTTTGCGCTGGTTCTGCAGTCAACCTTCGTCCATACGTAATGTCTCCGCCTCTGCATTCCTCCGCCCATAAAACCGGAAATTCTGCAACTTGGCTTTTCAAAATAAATTTTTCAAAATAATAATTTTTAAATTTTATATTAATTTTTTTATGGGAGATGCGTCGTAACCGCGAAACGTCGTAACTCGAGATCGTCGTAAGTCGAGGACTACCTGTACTTCTATTCTGAATACAAGCCCGCTGCATGTAAACGTAGCTACGGAAATGTCTCTTCTCTCTGGTCCAGTAAAGAGTTGGAGCTGTGGATTTTTTAGTGATCCAAACAGTCTGGTCCTGGTTTCCCACTGGAACTAGTTTGCTGAGAGAAAATGGAATAATAAATAAGTACTCTTATACTTATAACAAACTGTAAAAAAGAGTTTATTTACATTTCCCAGCCTCACAACAACACACTCCATATTTTAGCTTTAAGATTCAGAAAAATTACAATCACGGACGTCTCCGAATTGTTTAAGAAATACTAAGTTTGTTTGTTGTGCTTTATTGAGGTTCAAGTTCAAGTTTTATTGTCATTTGCATCACGTGTGGTACATGAGGTGGAATGAAATTATGTACTCAAGGTCCCAGTCACACCCAAAAATAGCAAAACTATAAAGTATAAAAAGAAGCAGTATATAAGGAAGAAGCTGCTCGTAATAATTATTATTGCTTGCTCCTGTTTCCTTCTCTCCAGCGTTGGTTAGCAACAGCTACAAGCTCTACTGCAACATGAATTTATGATCAACTTTTTTAAACAGTTTTTAGCCGTAAAATATGTAAAATTATTCTCTTAACTTCCACACTTTAACTGGCTGCCCGGTCTATATATCCTTATAAGATTAGAGACGTGTGCTGCCGTCAGAGGATTGGTGTATAAAATAATATATGATGTGTCATTTTCTATTATCATAAGTAGGCTGAAAAGAAATAAAAAAGAGCTCTGGCTCCGTGAGAGGATGGATGGGAGTTGAAGAAATCGAGTAAAAAGAGGGAGTACTTGAAGGAGTGATGAGGGGAGGATGAAGTGAAACAGAAAGCAATCAGGGTAGCCCGGTGGAGGTGGGGAGCAGGAAGAAGAGGAGAGGAGTTCCCATCAATCAAAGCTGCTTTGGCCTGTCCCACTCCGCCATATTGTGTGTGTGAGTGTTTGTTTGTTCAGGGTCAAAGCGTCTCCCCCACATTTTCCATGTCCCTCAATCACGTTGATGACCAGGAGGTGTCGGCGCTCCTCATCCTCACCACCTCCGACTGACTTATAGCTGTTTACAGCTGCTGTCAAACCCTGTGGACTCTATAGGGTCAGTATATCAGTCTGACACCATATGACTTTACAGATATTGGCTTTTTACGATGAAATCAGGCGGCACTCGACTCGTGCTAGGCAAATCCATTCGACTATAGACACAAGATATTAAAGGGGACCACATGTAAGTATTTAAAATTTTTATGTTATGTCTGTGTGCTATCTTGACAATATTAATTCATTTTAATACACAAAATAATTCTTAGATAATTAATTATACCCTTTTTAATTCTGCCATTTTTAACTTTCGTTTTGAACGACCGGTTTCTGATACGAGTTCTGAAGTCCACGCCCTTCAACGATCTGTTTACGCCCTCTGTAACAGCCAGTATCTGTAATGTGTTGTTGTTTTAAAATTAGCTCTTTTTTTATTACTCATTTGACTTACTGTTAGTGCTAGCTTAAGATAACTTACCGAAACCCGTCTGAGCGCGCCGCAATTTGCTGCTCCTTTTAGCATGAGACCACCCGAATCCGAAGCTAATGTTAGCTTGTTCCTCTTCCGGTGTTCGCCAGCTCCGCTCGTTGCACGCGGAGATTTTGGGAGTTATCGCTGTTCCAGTCAAGACAACACAAAGTTCACCAAGTGTCTCCCGTAAATTAATCCGTAAGGAGAAGGTCCTCGCTGCTGCGAGGCTGCTGCGAGGCAGCAGCGAGGCTGTACAGTTGAAGCTCCGCTCCATCGCGCCAGAAGAGGGTCCCGTTGCCGCAGGTCCCTACGCCGGGGGTCCGCTCGTTTAATTTTTGCCGGCTGCGCGTTGGGAGCGATCGCAAATACACTAAAAATTGAACTAAAACATAAAAATAACAATTATACTTTATTTATAAAGCCATTTAAAAAAACACAGCTGCAACAAAGTGCTGTACACATGAAATTAAGAACATATAAACAAAAGATGAGATGAAATCATGAAAAACAACAGTCATGTGTTTAATACAGAAGTGGGTTGAGCCTAACCAGGGGTTGCGAGGGGCTGGACTCAGGTTGGGGTGGGTTGTCCTCTCTCGCTTGTGACGTAACATGCAAGAGTATTTTAAAACAAAACGTATCTTATCACAGTAAAATTAATTTACTAGAGTAAATAAACCACTGGGTGCATTTTGTTGCCACTAGGATTGTTTTTTTATGAAGTACATACTCAAAGTTGAGTAAAAAAAGTAACCTTTAAAAAGTGAAATTTGAATATGTGGTCCCCTTTAATACTGTGGACGCAGGACAACCTGTTCGACAGTTCCAGTTGGTCGCTTATTATGGTCCTGGTTCGATTCTGCAGGGTCTCTGTGATGTTCCGCACAGCTGAGTGCCGCCTCGATGTGGGCGGGATCGTCAAAGCAAGGCTTCTCCACGCTCTCATGTTATTTTTGGGCGACGCCCAACAATGGAGGACATTGAGGTCATGGTATGCCCGGTGCTCGGTCAATGGTTGGTCATACAGGGAGTCCCCAACTTACGAACGAGTTCCGGACCTAAGGACCGTTCGTAACCCGATTTTGACGTAAGTCGGAACCCATAGCACGTGCGTTCGTAAGTCCAGATTTTTGTTCGTACGTCGGAAAATGTATGCTAGCGCTGCGCCAAACACCCGTTTTTCAACACAAACGTACATACTGGTTCATAAACATGCACAAAACTTTGTTTACAAATGGTTAGCTAACACACTTTCATCTAAAAACACCTAAAAACACATACCAGTGCTGTATTAATGTACAACAAAACTGTTCATACGTCCGTTCGTAAGTCCGAGTTGCCGTAGGTCGAGGGCGCAGTAAGTCAAGGACTCCGCTGTATACAAGTTAAAAATGAGCTGGAGAGGGCTGACAAACCTTATGTTACAAAAAAGACTGGATGTCAGTGTGGCTGTAGAATGGTGTTCCCTTTCAGTCTGGTCTCTCGGTGCAACATACTTGCTATGGGAATTGCACCCCCGCGCGATTACCTGAAGGAATATAATCACGCCTTTACAGCTAGGGCGTCACCGCCGCGCCAGAGGCCCCGCCCTCTGGGTATTTAAGCGGCTGACGCCCATCCATCTTCCTCTTTTTGCCCTTCACCTCGCTAAACCTGAACTACCTCTTCGCAGGACTTCTCTGTTGCTTCATCGCTCAACTTGAGGTGAGCTTGCTCCCTGCACAGAGCGCACAGAGGATTATTCCTGCGTACTGCTGGACTAGCGAAAGCTAGTCCGGCATATTTTCTTAACCCCAAAGTATTTTCTTCTCCTCCTTGACTCATCCAGTGACATGGCTCCCTGACCAGTCAAAGGCCGGCTTTCTGCAGAGATCACAGGCTCCGCACGGCTCACCTGGAGCCTCGGCTGGAAAGTCCTAAGAACCGAGCTGGAAGTAGTGACCCAGTAACCCAATGATCAGGCTCTTTTCGAGCCCCTTGGAAAAGGGCTTTCGACCCTGAAGGAACTCTGGGAAATAATTTCAACATTATCTGACCTTGACAACAAACCCAGGATTTAGAAATTGATCTTAAAAAAAAGTTGCCTCATGTGTAACTTCATGTTGCATTTCAGAAAACTAAATAAATATTCAATAAATCAAGAACGTAAAGCTTGGGCTGAAAAGTAAAAATCTGGTCTTCGGGAAAGTTAAAACTCTTAAAACTCAGAAAAGAGTCAGAAACATTGATATTTGTCCAGGTTCACTAAACGTTTAGACACTTCAGAAACCTTTCTTTTTATGTAAACAGTTAGCGGTTAGCATTGTCCTGTTTATAGTTTCTTCTGTGCATGTTTCTGGTCTATAGCTACTCCAGCATACTTCAGCTGTTGTTCATTCATTCATTCATTCAACCTTTATTTATACAGGCTAGCCTCGTTGAGTCACGGGGACTCATTTACAAGAGGGACCTGTCTCACTCACACCAAACAACCATCCACTCTCACACTCACACCTAGGGTCAATTTAGAGTCACCAATCAGCCTAACAAGCATGTTTTTTGGTCTGTGGGAGGAAACCGGAGTACCCGGAGGAAACCCACGCATGCACGGGGAGAACATGCAAACTCCACCCAGAAAGGCCCCGGACCGGGATTTGAACCGGCAACCTTCTCGCTGAGAGGCAGCAGCTCTACCAGTTGTGCCACCGTGCCATATACATTGTTAGTGTCCATATGCAGCGATTCTCGTTTCTTCAAATGGCTGAGCATCCAAATACTGGTTAATTGCCGGCCGGCCCTCTGGCACCGGGTCAGCGTCTTCTTCTGTCACTTCACTTTTGCCACATCCAACATGGCGGCGACGTCCACGTACAATTCAGCACTCGATGAAGCATCTACATATATAGGTCTATGTTTCATACTACTTACCATGCAGTGCATGGTGGCAAAGTGAGGGAAAGGAAGTTACCAGAACGAAATTTAGTACATCATTTCTGCCGTTGAAGCATTTCAAAATAAAAGACCTCAATAATATAAATTCCACAAACATAGTATTAACACAGTAAACAAATATTTCAGAGTACATTTGTATCTCTGCTACACTTATACTAAATTGTTCAGCTAATTCAAGGAATTACAGCTGTGACATTTGGTTTTTGGAGTGTTTTTATATATTTTTTTAAATGTTTGCTTTTTATCTGTTTTAAAACATACTTCTTTGATTTTTAATATTTGAACTGCTGTTTTGATCTTTTTCGATTTTGTTTTACTTTTCGCTGTCAGCTCTCGGTGTTCAGCGCTTAAATGTATCATTAAGTAGCTCCTCATTTAGCTCGTAAGTAACGGACCATCTAATCACAAACTGTTTTATAAATATGAACACGAATTCATCATGTATTTATTGTTAAACGGCAATAGCTTTCTGATTTGTTCCTCATTAGTTTTTACTGTTATTAAGCAGATTTTATTACCTTTTATTTGATTTTAATTTAAAAGTCTTTATTGCCATTGCACCTGCGGCGCAACAAAATTAAAATGCAAACCCGTTGTGGTAGAAACAAAACCAGTACGTCTGAAAACAGGCATCAATTAAATAAAATAAAAAAGTCACCAGTTTATTTTGAGATTTGTTTGCATTGATTAAAGATGGTGTGTCTCCATTTTTATTTTTATTTTTTTTACTTTTCTTCAAGTACCTGGTAAGAGACACCAACGTGTTCAGTACAAACAAGATTTTTAATATATTCCAGTGTTTAATTAATTAGGTTTCCTAATGAACAAATCTGCCCCATGTACTGGTCAAACGATGCAGTCACGTAATGAAACATCCTGAAAGTTTTTCTCTGATCATAATAATCACATAAATCTGTGAACTCCTTGGAGCACACAAACCTTCTTATGATATCTTTGTTAAATCACGTTTGCTGTGTAAGGACTCCTGGATGCCTCGAGGACAAGGTTCTCCTCTGTGCTGCCGACCCAAAC
>JBBPBX010038943.1:0-30140 GCA_038048925.1 Garcialebias charrua
ATTGTAATTAGTTTTACATTATCAGCACAGGACACCCGCAACCACCCGGGGGGCTTCTCCGGTCCAGGATGTATAGCTGTCATTTTTACTTTTCAGTAACTTACAGTTGTACAATTTCATTCATTTGCTTTATTTATTTGTCTGTAGAAACCCCGACTGCTGGAGGGTGTGCTGCCTGACGAGGTATGTTCATGACAAATTCAGGCAAATTTATTTGAAATAACCCAATACAGTGGTGTTTGTAGTTTATCTAAACATCTTTTAAATGTTTTTTTTACGTCATGTACCATGGTCTGCCAGGAGGAACGCCGTAGTCCATCGACCTCTGCTTTGCCGCGTATGTATATTAAATTTTTTGTTAAATATATGTCAAATTATCCGAGTAATGAAACGTTTATCCTGATGTGTGTCTCTAAAACAGGTTGTGGGACAGGGCAACGCCATCGGGTGTCGGTGTGGAAGCCCTCTTCTGTGACGAAACGTCGTTGCAAGTTGGATCTTTCAGCCGTGGCTCCGGAGAAGAAGGTATTTTTTGGCCTATTGTATAAATCTTGGGTGTTGAATGAAAAATCCTTCAACAAACATTAATGGTTTGTATTATTTTTCAGTTTGCTCTTTTGGTTGGTGATTCCCATTTGCGTGCTATCGCAGATGGGGTTGTCACTATGCCAGAGAGTGAGTTCTCCTTTGGGGTGCTGGCATCCCCCGGGGCCACTGCGGAAGAGTTGTGGCTTGAGGTGCTGAAAACAGTTCTGCATCGGACCCCCGATGTAGTCTGTGTTTTGGCACCCAGCAACAACTTGACCGCCAGCGGTACCTTCGTGAAGGCGGGAGAGGACTTCGGCCGTTTGTTGGATGCTGCTGGAAAGCTCTCTGCTAATGTAAGTTAAATATCCACTGCATTTATTCATAATCAGATGTATCTGAAAACATGGCATATTTGTTTTATTTTGATTGAAATTTACAGGTGGTTGTTGTGGACTTTCCACCACGTCTTTGCGTGGAGGAAGAGCTGCAACAGCAACTGCGGCGAGAGTATCATGGTGTGGCTGCTCGGAGAAGTAAGTGATGTGCACAATCAGTGTTTTTACTAAAACTAAAGTAAATGTTCATTTTATGGTACTAAGTAGAATTGATATGAAAATTTTAAAGTTATTAAACTTTATTTTTTGGGATAGTCATGTGGTTGTGACATTTTGTACTGTGTAGCTATTAGGCCTGAACGATTTTGGAAAATAATCTAATTGCATTTTTTTTTTCTATAAATTGCGATTTAAAATGCAATTATTTATTTTAATACCTTCTCAAGTATTTTTCAACAAAAAGAAGCAATAAATCAATCTGTTTTATAATAAACAATGTCAGATTTATTTAAAGCAGAGATTACAATAAAGCAAAGCAAATGTATGACTTTTCTATTCACCATTTCTATTTTTTATCGTTTCAAAAACACAATAGTAAACAAGTTAAGTGAACTTCCTAACTACTGTCTGAACTTCACATGAAAGTTAATAAATAAATATAAAAAATTAGATATAACAGGGTATCCGCGGGGTTGTAAAAGGTAGTAAAAGGTAGTAAATGAAATTAACACAAATTAAGGCCATTAAAAAGTATTAAAAAGTAATAAACGTCATCTGACGAGGTATTAAATTTTTAAAAACCTACACAACTATATTTTTCCCTTTCTGGCGTCTTAAAAAAGGTCTGTGAATTTATTTATCTTTTCTAATTTTATGTTCCAAGTAGGACCTTAAGCTAAAACAAAGACGTCATATCGTCAGTCAGTGTGCGCGCGCACCTACAGCTGGCCGAGGCTGATCATGTCTGTAAAAAGAAACAGGAAAGAGGAGCGCGACTTTATCCTCCGACATTTAACAAGAAATGTACCTAAACAATTGTTTGTTAGCTCAAAATTATAGCAAAAGGTGTGTCTCAGTCTAACGTTTTCTTAATAAATGTACTTTAATGGTTAAATCGGCTTTATTTAAAAAAAAAAAAGAACTGTCGCCTGTGTGCACCGTGATCGCTCAGCTGTGAAAACAGGAAAAAGGAGCGCGGCTCGTTTCGCCGTCATTTAACAAGAAAAATACCTAAACAATTGTTTGTTAGCTCGAAATTATAGCAGAGGTGTTTTTCTGTCTATCATTTTCTTAATAAATGCACTTTAATGGTCAAATTAGCTGCATTTCACCGGGCGGTGCAGCTTGCTGCTGGATTGAAGCAGTGAGCAGAGAGGTGGGGAGAGTATGGCAGGCCGATTGGGTCATTAATAGCTAGTGAAGATTCTCAGTCATCCAGGACATGGTGAATTCTAAAAAGTGCAATAAAAAAACAAAGTATAGTATAATAAATAGTATAATAAATAAAGTCCAGTTGTTTTTGTCTTGAACTTTTTTTAATTTGTCATTAAAGGCACGTTTTCCTATTACATGATACAACAGCCAACAGCATGCCATACCCTATGGGGCCATCAGGAACTGCAGGTTTTTTTTTTTCAGTCAGAATGAATGGAAACGGTCAAATTTCAGTCAAATGGTTTATAAATATGGGGGGAAAAAATCTATAAATATGTCACTTCGTCCTATAAGTTGCAAGGCATGTAAATTATACAAAAAACTGCAACTTACAGGATGAAAAATACAGTAGTTATTATTTTTCTTCCTCTCTTTTTGAATAGCCTATATGCCACGGGTAGTGGTGACGTACTTCCGTTAAAATGTGACCCGTAGGCTTCACTTCCGGTTCTGGTCGACAGCAGTTGTTTTTAGCGGTAGCTTCTAGAACTAGACCATGTAAAAGACACAAAAGATAAATTATCTGCGAGCTACTGGTACAACAAGAGAGATTTGTTGTGTGCCGTTGTGTCCAGTGAATAGCAGGTACAATAGAGCGCTTAGTTTTTTATATTTTAATGCCAGAGTTCGTGGCTAACCGAGTTAGCCTTAAAGCTAACACTCGGTTGTAGCTGGCGTTTTAAACCTCAGAATATTCAAGAGCCAGCATCAAACAGTGGTTAAAAATGAGCTGTACCTGCATTGTTCGAGTGTCCCTTCCACTTCCATGACCGGGGCTTTGGCAGAGAAGCAGAGAAGACAGCGAGGAGGAGGAGAACACAGCAGCTGCAGCTCAGTAAGAAACATGAATATGACTCGACTCCACTTGTAGATTTAATGTTGGAGTCATGATGAGTGATTTAATAAAAGTTTGTAACTACATACTTTTAAAATAATATTCCGATTTTAACATATGTTTTCTAATTTGTAAATATGTTTGTAAACTCTTAGTAACTTCAGGGCTGTTACACCTCTGAAATATTCTCTGCTGTTTCCTTTAATATGAAACCAGAACTGTTTCACTTCAATTAAACTTTTATTTCCTGAGATGTAATTATTTATTTTAAAGCATAACTCTCATAAAGAGTTCTCCGTTTGGTTTTTTACTTGTAGGTAAATATGAACACTTGGTGGTTTTTTTTCCAGCTTTGCATCATCTGACCTCCTGATGTGTTCCTGCTGGTCCATGACTGCTCTGCTCTGCCATTCATGGTCGGTGTTCACCAAGAACTGAGAGGAACTCCCCATCAAGTTCAACTTGTGTTTATTTGTCTTATACAGGTTAACACAGAGTTAACAGTACAATGAAGTGCTCAGGATGAGAAGAGCAGATTTGACTTGCTAAAAATCAAAGAACAAACTACTGTACGTATACTAAAAGCATGCACAGTGAAAAAGTAATTATAATATTCACAAAGTCCTGAAGAGAGACGGATATAACAATGCAGCAGGATGAATTTGAATTAACTACTGCAAGTATTTCAAGCTAGTAATATAAGCTAACATGCACATAAAGTTTTAAATATATATATATATAAATATATACACATACAGTATATATAATAATATATAATTATATGTATATATATATATATATTAAAACTTTATGTGCATATATATGTATGCACATAATCAACATTACACAGGTTGTGTGACAAGTTATTGCACAAGTACTGTAGTGACATTGAGATTTAATTATTAGTTATTACCAGTTGTTCAGTGTTATTTATTGATTATTTAACCACACCACCCCGTCAACTCATACCCTGCAGCCCGTTGAGTTCTTCCTGTTCTTAAATGACCTTGACCTTGGATCAAAGCAACGGGACCTTGCTGACCCGTACGGTGTCCATCAGTCCACGGTCAGACGGATTTTCACAGCAACTTTTTATTGACAGTACTCGGCTCTACCTGAAGAGCAGATACATAAAAATCTACCTGCAGACTTCAAGGACTACCCTGACACTACAGTCACACTACTTACTACTTGTAAGAAAATAAAATGTTCAAAACATTCTGACTTTTGTCTTCATTGATGTGTTATCACCCAAAAAAAATGTGTACTGTATTTTGGTTTAAGACAGGCTTAGAGTCGTTTTAGCCATTTTATTAAAAAGAAATTTGATGATAATGTTACATTACTGTACAAAACGTATGAGTCAAGCTAAATGAGGCACAATATTTAAACACTGTTTAAATTATATTATTATTATTACATCTTCTGACTAACTCCCAGCTTCCTCGACTGCTTTTGGAGATTTAAAAACATGTAATCAGTCAGATTACAGTGCCTCAGTGGAACAACTTGTTTGTTGTTGTTTGGATCCAATCTCAGCTCCTCACTGCTTCCCTCATGTTTGAGCTGTAGCGGTGGTGTCTTCCCACGTCTCACAAACATCTAGGATGGACCAGGGGTTCCCTCATCATCACCAACACCTGCCGTGTCCTGTGCAGTGAAAGAAAACATCTCTTATTAAGACCTGCTACAAACAGTGATTTAACAGGTTTGACTTCAGCTCAACTTTTGTAAACAAACTTGAATTAAAATAACTTTTGTTTCTAAATCTGCTCTAAATCTGCCTCCTTGTTTGAAACTGAACTGTCAGGTGGCTTTGACTCAACAGTGGGGCTTCTGGTTCTCTTCCTCATGGACTGTGAACACTCAGCCATAACTGTCACTTCTCCTGCCTCCTTGTTTGAAACTAACATTTGTGTTAATAAGAAAACATTGTACAGACAAAACACGTTTACTCAACAGATTAGCAAGGCTAACTATGTTAGCTGTGTTAGCCTACGAGGTAGTTTGGTGAACTGAAAACAAATACCGACTTACCTTCATATTTATTTATGTAGTTGGACACAAAGCTTAAATCCTTTATCCTTCTTAATGTGGGCGCTTTAGAGAAGGTCTGAATTATTCTGTAGACATTATTAACAGTGACTGTCGGCAAGTCCTGCAGAGATCTCGTGAAGAACGCCATCGCTAACACCGTGTTGACTGCATACCGGAAGTGCGTCTTACGGGTGAAGAATGCGGAAGTGATGGAACGGAAGTCCGTGGCATATAGCCTATTATGCATGTGTTCAGTGTTGAATTATTTTAACTAAACTGTTCTGTTTTCAAGTTTACAGTTTTTTGTTTGCCATTAGAGATATGCTGTGTGTGGGAACAATTAAACTTTTTCTCTTTGGTTAGATTTAAATAACAAATAGGGCAGTGCTTTTATTGAGGCAAGAAGCAAATTGATGTACTGTATCCAGTAATTGTTATAAAACTACATTTACTACCAAAGTTTAGGAAGAAAATGACAGAAATCTTATCACTTTACAATTAGTTGCATGGAACTGAAATACAACAGGTTGCCGCTACGGTTACAGCTCGGTGCCGTGATGGTATTAAAAAAATATTTTGATGGTATTAAAAAGGTATTAAAAGGTATTAAATTCAACTCTACAATTTCTGCATATACCCTGTATAAAAAAAATTAAACTTACTGCTTTCCAGCCAGTAACATCATAAAAATAATGTGCAAAAAACATAAAGAGAATCTGCTTTAACCAACGCGTTCTGGAAATTCAAACTCAGTGAACACAAAATAATCTCGAATCTGTTCTTATTAAATGTTTTAAAAAGGGAGGCTTATGTCATAACATATGTTATATATTATTTGCAAAAACAAATAAGTGAGTGTCTTGATAAGATAGAAAGGTGCCAAATACATGTATTTCCACATACATGGAAATACATATATGTATCTACATGCCTACATGTATGTAGGCATGTATCTACATACATGGCACCTATCTACATGCCTACATAAACAATGTCAATGATTCCCATTTGTGTGCTATCGCAGATGGGTTTGTCACTATGCCAGAGAGTGAGTTCTCCTTTGGGATGCTGGCATCCCCCGGGGCCACTGCAGAAGACTTGTGGCTTGAGGTGCTGAAAACAGAGAGTGGTTTTTTTATGTTCTGACTAAAATAAATTTGGCATGTAAAAAAAAAAACCTCTTGGAACAATAATGTAAACATTATAGTCAGTCAGTAAGAGTGCCTCTGTTCTTCAGTCATTCCTGCCTCCTTCTTCCAATTGTGGGAGAAGTGCTCCACCAGCTTCTTGCTCTTGACACTGTCATCCCCTTTAGTGCATGTCCTGTAATACAAAATAAAAGAATAAATACACACATTCACATCCTCCACTCTCAGGCCCTGTACACACGTAGCCGTTTATCTGTAAAACCGAACAGTTTATCATGCGGTTTGGCCTTTGATCCACACGCGAACTCCAGTTGATGCAACTATAAACGAATAATAACAAAACTCCGACCAAAGTGGAGATTTGAGAACTCTCCGCGTTCGAGTCTGCGTGTGGACTTCAGAACCAGAGGTTTCTGCTCCACCTCCTCCAGCTGCTGCAGCGCTGACAGTCACATAATGCTCTAAAAAAAGCGCTAAAAAGTCAACATACCTGCTCTGACATGAATCCCAGTCGACATTTTTCTGCATTTTATTAATTTTGTACTTCAACACAGTATTTAATAGTAGTCCAACCTTGCGGTCTGTCCACACAAACTAAAGAAAAAAAAGGAAAAAATAACAGGAAGTTGCGGCTGAGTTGAAGGGTTGTGACTGAACTACACTGCCACCTATGGGTTCAGCATATTCTTTACAACGTTCAGTGGTGAAATAAAACGTGACATGTAGACAAACATTTTAAATATTCAAACATGTATGGACATACATTTTTTTGTGTGCAAATATTCGTTTTTCAAACACCAGGCTACATGTGTACAGGGCCTAACTCACACGTGTGCATAAATTGAGGACCAGAAAAATCTTCTCACTTTGTTAGTTAAAAACAATGTACAGGTTTTAGCTTTTCCCAGTTTGTCAACGTTAAGTGAATGCAAAACGTGATGACTAAATAGCTTCACATTACTGAACATAATTAACATTTTTATTTAAAACGGACAATAAAAAGGATAGTAAATAGCTTCACATTACTGAACATAATTAACATTTTTATTTAAAACGGACAATAAAAAGGATAGTATAATAGTCCTGACATCACGACCAGGTTTGGTAATACACGTAATGAGAAACTGCATCACCTCATCTAAATAGCTACGTTAAATAAATAAAAATAATAATAATAGCTACGCTAAAGCTAAGCTAAGAGTCATTAAACACCGCTAGTTTTAAACAAAATAAGCTTGCGCGAAACGTGTGTGTTACTGGTTCTGTATTAATTCATATCACTAATGACAAAACTGTTTTTTTTAAATCAGATAATGAATGCGCTTTTTCACGCAGAACGTTAGCTTGCTGAGCTAGCTGCTAACAGCGCACCGTCAAAAACAGGCCCGGTCACATGACCAGCTCGCTCTCTGTTTATCTCCCGCTGTCTCTGTGATTCAGCCTCTAAGATCAGATACACGTTTACATGGGCAAAATTACCCGAATTTTTAACTTTTATGATTTCTGTTGAGCCTGAAGCAACTGTGTTGGAGCGCGCGTTGTCTGCCTGCTCGATTTTGCTCCGCTCGGCTCGGGTCACTAACAAGTCACATGACCAGTCAAATCGCAGGCTGTGCAATTAGAGAATAGCGTTTTAACATATCGCGAGATTATCGCAAATGCGATTAATCGTTCAGCCCTAGTAGCTATCCATCCATCCATTATCTTTTACCCACTTCTTTCATTTTGGGTCACGGGGGTCGCCAGTGCCCATGTCAAGCAATCACAATGCGAGGGGTGGGGTACACCCTGGACAGGTTGCAAGTCCATCACAGGGACACATAGAGACAAAAGGGATGAATAAACATTCCCTCTCTCACTCACACCAAGGGAGAATTTAGAGTTATGAATCAGTCTAACATGCATGTTTTTGGTCTGTGGGAGGAAACCGGAGTACCCGGAGAAAACCCACGCATGCACGGAGAGAACATGCAAACTCCACTCAGAAAGGCCCAGAGACCGGTATTTGAACCGGGGTCCTGCTTGCTGAGAGGCAGTAGCTCTTCCAGTTGCGCCATCGTGTTGCCTGTGTAACTATCAATACTGAAATTAGAATAGTACATTTTTTGGCATAACTGGGTACACATTCCAGATGCATTTTCAGCTCAGTGCCAGTTAAAGTTGAATTAGAAACAAATGAGTGAAAACCAGACTCTTATCAGCAGTATCTACTTTATCAATAAATTACTGGTGTCAGCCCGGCTGGCATTAAAAATGACAGGTTGTTCTTTTTATGTCTAGGTGTTCTGTACCTGCCGGTCACTAAACACTTCCCGCTGAGCAACACGGCCTTGTGGGTCAGGGATGGCGTATGTTAAATTATTATTATTTTTATTATAAAAATGTTGTTTAGGCTTGCTGTATGTAATCAAATGTGTTCTGTAATGAGCTGGATTTAAAAATTTGTTTCGCTAACTACCGGTACGTCTGATGAAACCAAACGTGCACGCGCAGCACCGGAAATGCAGCGAACAGACCTGCATGAATTGGTATTTTAATTTTAGCAGGATAAACACCTCAAAAATATATTTGTTAGCTGACCTTTTTTAAAGGGATTGTGACATGATGTTGGAAATTTGCATATTTGTCAGAACATATATATCTTGTATCATTGAGCTCTGTTCGTTTTTGCAAAATAAATTATAAATATATTAAAATTTTATTCCAAGTTATGGTAGTCTTTTCTCTGGGATACGCCCCTAAAAATCCGCGCATTTCCGCAAAACGTCATCAGTGACGTGACTACGGGAAGGCACGTGTTTTATGAAATTTCAGATCAACCCAAAATGGTTAATGTTTTATCTTGGTTCGGGAAAGGTAGGCACACTTGTTTAGAAAAAAACCCACACAAGACTTAATAAAAATAATGATCTGTCATTTATTAAAGAAGTCTGTGACAGGAAAAGGAAAAAGTAAAAACATACAAGTCAAACATACAAACTAGGGCTGTGCGATATGACGATATATATCGTGGGGACGATAGAAACGTGTCTATCGTGCTACTTTCCTTCTATCGTCTCTATCGTGATAAATAAGAATAAAAAAATAACTGTTGCAAAGAAGCTTCATATTGTGGTTCTGCGAGATGACGGTGCTGCTTTATGTTTGACGCACGCGCGGGCTTGCGACACATGCTTTACGTTGTTAAACTCGAGAGCAACAGAGCCGCAGGCGCATGAAGCCGGTGTCTCAACGAGGAGAAAACGGCTGCACAGGCAGCCCAAGAAGAATAACTTTTACCAAAAAGAGGGGGAAGCTCACCTTGTTAGCTTCCATTATTTCGCTCCGCTGAAACTCTGAGACAAAATGGGTCCAGAGGACACGAACCCAGAGTCCAACCGAGTCCGAACTCGGGTCCAGTTAACCAATACAAAACAGACCAGAGACACAACAGAACCGCAATCAAACGCAACGTTTTCTCTTTTCTGTTTCTTGCTTTGTTTACTCAAACTTCAGAGCGGATTTCTTCTTCGTGAGTTTCATTAGCAGCTGTTGTTTTACCGCCACCTGCAGGAAAAATTTGGACCAAAGTAGAAAAGGAGTTGTTTGTTTGTTTGTTAGTTTATTCATTTTATAATATGAAATACAACAATTAACGTATTCATAATAGAAAAAAAAAATAAAATGAAAGGTAGCAGATGAAGAATAAATCTTATTAAATCTGCTCCTTATTCATCTAATAACAGTTCAAACAATATTTTCTATAATAACAAAATAAGTAAATAACTCAGTCAATTTTCAATTCACATATATCACACATTAAATTAGATTCATTTATATTTTTTTTAGCAATTCATTTTTTACCAGTTTCTTAAATACAAGGAATGATTTGGCTTCCTTAACATTTGTCATTTGGCATTAAGTCATTCCATAATCGTACTCCTTGAATTAAGGTAGATCTTAGGTAGATCTAGTTTCTACTTTGGTCCAAATTTCCTTGTTCTTTTTGTTCACATTCTTATAATTGTAACTATCTGTAGTAAAATAATAAAATAAAAAAAACTTTGGTCCAAATTTTTCCTGTACACACACATCGTGTTGTATATATCGTGATATATATCGTTATCGTGATATAAAAAAGTCCATATCGTGATATATGATTGTTTCCATATCGCCCAGCCCTAATACAAACTGTTATCTGCTAGGATCAATGTGTCATTTATTAAACCCCGCCACAAAGAACAGTACACACAACAAGGCATTGATGTTACAAGGATCTCTCACCATGACACGAGTCGGGAAGCCGCTTTCAACTCAGATGAGAATCACCATCAACGCAGGCCGGACGGCTGGGCCAAAGCCTCACGGTAGACTTCGAAGACTCTTATGCCTCGTACCCACTGCACAACTCGAAACGCGCCTGCCGTCCCCTTTTGGCCGTTTGACAGGGTCCCACTGCCACTGAACGCCGTCTGATGACGTACACTAGGGGGTGGCAGAGAGGAGGGGGAGTAGCTCGTTTTCCGGGTTCATTTGTTGTGTAACTGCACCTCCGACGGTCTTCGATGAGATTAAAACTTTTTTTTATGTTTGGGGTGATCTACACTGGAGAGAACAGCAGCCTGTCAGCAGCAACTGTAAAAATGCCACGTTTCTTACCGGAGTTTGGTCCCAAGTCATGGAGGCTGGATCTGGTAAGTTTAAAAAGTAGAAAAAAAGTCCCGTTGTGGTTGTGTAATCAGATAGTAGAGGCTCTCCCCGCTGTTTGCTGGACGCGTCGAGCGTCCAGAGATGAAATTTTATGGCGTTGGCAGTTCGACGCGCGCGTGCCCGCGAAGGCTGCCCCCTCGCCGCTTCGATCACTCGAATTGCGCCGCTTCCTGTTTCTCCGTGACTCGACGCGTCTCCTCAATAGACTTTGAATGTAAACCGGCCGCTTCAGCCGCCCGACGCCGGGGGCAGTGGGTACTAGGCATAAGTGCACTACTATCATTTATACCTTGAGGTGTGTGTGTCTTCACTCACTCTCATCAAACATGTTTTGAAGTGCAAAGCGGTGTTAGGCGCCGCTAAAGGCTTATCTGAAGTTTGTTAGATCTCTTACCAAGAAGGGCTACAAAGTCATGTGAAGAAAACGAGCTCAGTTTTTTCACACAACTCTTGCGCCGGATCAAACCTAATTGCAAATAGTTTCTTGACACTTAGTTTTTTTTTTTACACAACTCTCTTTTCAGCAGAACTGCAAGACTTGAAGTGAGATGGGCGATATGCAACCATTCATCAAAGACCAGTCTTTTCGAAAAGGATGGGCCCTTATCATTCAAAGAAACTCTGGACCTTTGAAGCAAAGCCACACAAACCCCCCCTCTTCAAGGCTTTAATGAAACATCTTGACACTAAACTAAAATGTTTTTTCTCACAAGTGTTGAATTAAGCATTAACTCTTAACATAAAAATTGATAAACATTTAGTCAGAAAAGCATTAATAAAAACTCTTAATTCAGCACGCTCCAACGCGCATTTAAATAATAATGGCGGAGCATGTCCGATCGCGTCTGAGATATATCATTTTAAGACAGTAAATCATCCAAAACTCTCATTAATAAACCCTCCCCGAATAAAAAGAAATTACAGATGTTACCTGATCGCGCAGACATAATTTAAAAATACATAAATAGCTACGTGTTTGCTCCGGTCTCTCGGCTAATGTTTGTTAGCAGCTATCTCGGCTAACAGAGTCCCGGTCGCGTCTGAGATATATCATTTTAAGACAGTAAATCTTCCAAAACTCTCATTAATAAACCCTCCCCGAATAAAAAGAAATTACAGATGTTACCTGATCGCGCAGACATAATTTAAAAATACATAAATAGCTACGTATTTGCTCCGGTCTCTCGGCTAATGTTTGTTAGCAACTATCTCGGCTAACAGAGTCTCAGTGGCGTCTGAGATCTATCATTTTAAGACAGTAAATCATCCAAAACGCTCATTAATAAACCCTCCCTGGATAAAAAAACTTACTGATGTTACTTGATCGCGCAGACATAATTTAAAAATACATACATAGCAACGTGGCCTGTATCTTGGCTAGTGTGTTAGCTATCCCGGCTTAGTCCCGGTCGTGTCTGAGATATATCATTTTAAGACAGTAAATCTTCCAAAACTCTCATTAATAAACACTCCCTGAATAAAAAGAAATTACAGATGTTACCTGATCGCGCAGACATAATTTAAAAATACATACATAGCAACGTGGTCTGTATCTCGGCTAGTGTGTTAGCTATGTCGGCTTAGTCCCGGTTGCGTCTGAGATGTATCATTTTAAGACAGTAAATCTTCCAAAACTCTCATTAATAAACACTCCCTGAATAAAAAGAAATAACAGATGTTACCTGATCACGCAGACATAATTTAAAAATACATAAATAGCTACGTGTTTGCTCCGGTCTCTCGGCTAATGTTTGTTAGCAGCTATCTCGGCTAACAGAGTCCCGGTCGCGTCTGAGATATATCATTTTAAGACAGTAAATCTTCCAAAACTCTCATTAATAAACCCTCCCCGAATAAAAAGAAATTACAGATGTTACCTGATCGCGCAGACATAATTTAAAAATACATAAATAGCTACGTATTTGCTCCGGTCTCTCGGCTAATGTTTGTTAGCAGCTATCTCGGCTAACAGAGTCTCAGTGGCGTCTGAGATCTATCATTTTAAGACAGTAAATCATCCAAAACGCTCATTAATAAACCCTCCCTGAATAAAAAAACTTACTGATGTTACTTGATCGCGCAGACATAATTTAAAAATACATACATAGCAACGTGGCCTGTATCTTGGCTAGTGTGTTAGCTATCCCGGCTTAGTCCCGGTCGTGTCTGAGATATATCATTTTAAGACAGTAAATCTTCCAAAACTCTCATTAATAAACACTCCCTGAATAAAAAGAAATTACAGATGTTACCTGATCGCGCAGACATAATTTAAAAATACATACATAGCAACGTGGTCTGTATCTCGGCTAGTGTGTTAGCTATGTCGGCTTAGTCCCGGTTGCGTCTGAGATATATCATTTTAAGACAGTAAATCTTCCAAAACTCTCATTAATAAACACTCCCTGAATAAAAAGAAATTACAGATGTTACCTGATCGCGCAGACATAATTTAAAAATACATACATAGCAACGTGGTCTGTATCTCGGCTAGTGTGTTAGCTATGTCGGCTTAGTCCCGGTTGCGTCTGAGATATATCATTTTAAGACAGTAAATCTTCCAAAACTCTCATTAATAAACACTCCCTGAATAAAAAGAAATTACAGATGTTACCTGATCGCGCAGACATAATTTAAAAATACATACATAGCAACGTGGTCTGTATCTCGGCTAGTGTGTTAGCTATGTCGGCTTAGTCCCGGTTGCGTCTGAGATATATCATTTTAAGACAGTAAATCTTCCAAAACTCTCATTGATAAACACTCCCTGAATAAAAAGAAATTACAGATGTTACCTGATCGCGCAGACATAATTTAAAAATACATACATAGCAACGTGGTCTGTATTTCGGCTAGTTTGTTAGCTATGTCAGCTTAGTCCCGGTCGCGTCTGAGATCTATAATTTTAAGACAGTAAATCGTCCAAAGCTCTCATTAATAAACCTTCCCTGAATAAAAAAAACGTACTGATGTTACTTGATCGCACAGACATAATTTAAAAATACATTATTAGAAAAGTGTGTGTGCTACTGATTCGGCTAGCTTGTTAGCAGCGAACATAAATAATCTGCCATGATATTTGGCTTTATACACTCACAGCGTATAAAGTAAAACAACATGAACTCACGTAAAATATATAGTTTATAATCTAAAACACTACACACCTCCGATTATGTTTACACAAAGACTTACCGTACTCATCTCCTGGACAGTCTTCCGATGCTTCCCTGCGTTGTTTTGACGTGTTAGCTCCTGTGGCACTTTCTTCTGTAGATTTTCTTTTAAAAATAGTAGGAATAGCATCCGGTTTTAAAAGTCTTCTATATCTTACTGGTAATCCTAAAGATTATTTTATACCAGGTCCTGAAAACAATCGGCAGTAAAATGGCCGCTGCAGACATTCGACTCTTCAGTAGGAACCCACCGGTCCTTGTCTGGTCCATTCTTGTCGAAGTTTCTCATCTTTTGGAAATTTGTGAAGGCTCACCTGTTCACTGCTGATATTAGAACACCCAAATGCGCTACAACATGACGGCATTTTTCAAGTTACACAAATAAAAGAGGCGATCCTTCAGGAAATGAATCTTTATGGCAAGCAGTTAACACACCAAACAAACGGGCAAGGCTCTGCCTTCTTCCCGTTGTCACGTCACACTGATGACGTATTGCGGAAATGCGCGGAATTTTAGGGGCGTATCCCAGAGAAAAAATTACCATAATTTAGAAAAAATTTAATATATTTATAATTTATTTTGCAAAAACGAACAGAGCTCAATGATATAAGATGTATATGTTCTGACAAATATGCAAATTTCCAACATTATTGTCACAATCCCTTTAAGACTGTGTCTCAGTTTAATTTTTGTTATTAAATGATTACAAATCAGCTTATTTTAGAATGTAAATACCACCAACATCATTAAAATTAAACTACAGAAACTCCTAAAAAAATATTTGTTGGTTGCCTTTTTTTAAGACTGTGTCTCAGTTTAATTTTTGTTAATAAATAATTACAAATCAGCTTATTTTAGCATGTAAATACCACCAACATCATTAAAATTAAACTACAGAAACTCCTAAAAAATATATTTGTTGGCTGCCTTTTTTGTAAGAGTGTGTCTCAATTTAATTTTTGTTAATAAATGATTACAAATCAGCTTATTTTCGAATGTAAATGCCACCAACATCATTAAAATTAATCTACAGGAACTCCTAAAAAATATTTGTTGGTTGCCTTTTTTGTAAGAGTGTGTCTCAGTTTAATTTTTGTTAATAAATGATTACAAATCAGCTTATTTTAGAATGTAAATGCCACCAACATCATTAAAATCAAACTACAGAAATTCCTAAAAAAAATTGTTGGCTGCCTTTTTTGTAAGAGTGTGTCTGTTTAATTTTTGTTAATAAATGCACTTTGACAGTTACCGGTACACCCACATACCGTAAATAAAGCAGCTTTAAAATTACTACCAGTACACCCGCACATAAAGATGACACAAACATATATTTATTTTGTGGTTTTTATTTACAATATTTACAAATCAAATCACTCAATATTTACAAATCAAATCACTCAAACCCCAGAAACTCCTCATCCTCCGTGTCACTCTGGAAGAGTTCAGCCAGTGATGGAGGCAGCTTCCCACTGGTCGTCGTCGTCGTCGTCGTCCTCCTCCTCCTCATCCTCATCCTCATCCTCATCATCCTCATCATCATCATCACTGCTGTCCTCTGCCTCTGCACCAGCTCCAGCAGGCCGTGGGGGGATGCCCGCCTTCTTGAACCCTGCCTTGATGGTCCGGGTGGTGACAGAAGCCCAGGCCTTGTCGACCCACTCCACCGCCTGGGCAAACGTCGCATGCCGCATCCTCCCCGTTGTTGTGAAGCTGTGCTCGCCACTCACCATCAACTCCTCCCACAATTTCCTTAGGGAGGCCTTGAAGCTCCGGTTAACAGAGATGTCCAAATGTTGAAGAAGTTTGGTCAGCCCCCCAGGAATGATTGTGGGCATGGTGTTAAAGGTCTTTATTTTTGCCTTCATGGCATCCGTTATATGGGCCTTCACACTGTCGAGGAGAGCCTTCTTCGTCCTGAAGAACCCGTCAGGACGATGGACGAAGCATTTATTGATCCAATGGACCATCATAGCTTCGTCCATCCATCCCTTCGGGTTCACCGCCACCACGACTCTGGAGCTGAAGTCCTCCTTAGGCATTGTTTTTCGTTTAAAAATGACCGGGGGGGGGGGGTTGCATCCATCAGCACCACAGGCCAGAACCACTGTAAAGTGGGACTTCTCATGGCCTGTGGTGAGGATGTTGATGGTCTTCTCACCCTTCTGGGAGACACTGCGTCCTAAAGGGATATCGAACGTCAGCGGTACCTCGTCCATGTTTATTACGTGGTCGGCAATGATCCCATGCATCTGGACTTTGCGTGAGAAAGACAAAATGCAGACATTAGCGTCGGGCTAGCTAATCGAGCGCACACTCACAGACCTGCTGTGAGCGCACCAACTGACCTGCAACATAAAAATGTTTCTTTGTTTGTCCACATCACATGTCCACATCAGAAGAAGACATTACCGGTAGCTTACAGTAAACAAAAAATTGAGCGCGCACCCACTGACAACAAACTCTACATCACATGTCCACATCAGAAGAAGACATTACCGGTAGCTTACAGTAAACAAAGAATTGAGCGCGCACCCACTGACAACAAACTCGATGTGAGCACGTGATTTTATATTAAACCAGTGTTCCACAGTCACTGGTTGACTTTAAACAAGGCTTAAAGACCTTTCTTTTTAAGCGAGCCTACCGTACTCTGCCTCCACATGATTTTATCTTTGATCTTAGTTGATATTATCATTGTTTTAATTGATTTTATTATTGTTTTTTGTTGTTTTATCACTGATCTTACTTGATTTTATCACTTGTTTTTTTATCTTTAATTTTAGCTGCACTTTGTAGCACTTTGAGATTTTTGTTAATAAAAAGTGCATTATAAATAAAATTCATTATTATTATTATTATTAAATTAATATATTAAAATTTAGCAAGATACCGGTGCGTTAAACACACACAAAAGAATGTAAACAAAGAATCGAGCGTGCACCCACTGACCACAAACTCGCTGTGAGCGCGTGATTTTATATTAAATTAATTATAAAAATTTAGCAAGATACAGGTACGTTTAACACACACACACAAAAAAAAAACATGTTAGCTTAGCGCTACAGGTACCAGGCGATACACGAAGGCAGACATTTTCGTACGGTACATTAAACAAAGAAACGCGCGTGCACTGACTGACCACAAACTTGCTATGAGCGCGCAATTTTATATTAAATTAATCTATTAAAATTTACCAAGATACAGGTGCGTTTAACACACAAAAAAAACATGGTAGCTTAGCTAGCGGTTCCGGTACCAGGCGATACACGAAGGCAGACATTTTCGTGGGGTACATTAAACAAAGAAATGCGCACGCACTGACTGACCACAAACTCGCTGTAAGCGCGCAATTTTATATTAAATTAATCTATTAAAATTTAGCAAGATACAGGTACGTTTAACGCACAAAAATAAAACCATGTTAGCTTACCTGCCGACTCACGAAGGCTCGAAAGTTGTCCAGTTTCTCCTGGTAGTTGGCCGGGAGCTTCTGGGACATGGTGTTCTGGGCCCTGATGGACAGGTCGTGGCGTTTCATGAACCTGAAACACCAGCTCGGACCACCAGCGAACTCCGAGACCCCGATATCCTTAGCAACAGAGATGGCGTGGAGGCGAAGCTGTACCGTGGAGACCCCTCTTCCACATGCGCGCTCGGACAGGACCCAGGACTTCACTTTGTCCTCCAGTTCTGGCCACCTGGCTTTCATGCCCCTGTTGGCCCGCTTGGACCGCTTCATGGCTTGGATCACTCCCTCCGACTTCCTCCAGCCCCGGATCACCTTCTCATTGACCCCGTACTGGCGGTCAGTGGCGCGGTTCCCGTGCACCACAGCAAATTTGACCACCTCCAACATAAATTCTGCCGTGTAGGACTTTCTTTTAGGAGGCATGGCTGCTGTTGTCTTCTGGTTCTCTGTAGTTGTTTTGTTGTTCTTGCTGTATCTCCTCACACACTCTCAGAGATGTCGGTTGGGTGATGGGGTTTTATGCTCAATACACAAACAGGTAATGCCTCCAGGCACGTCTGCAGGTACTGTACCGGTAAACAGACTACAGGTCTTTTTAGCACCCATAGCGGCCGAAAGTGGTACTACCATGCGCCCCTAGCGGCCGAAACTGGTACTACCATGCGCCCCCTAGCGGCCGAAACTGGTACTGCACTGCCTGCGCCCCTAGCGGCCGAAAATGGTACTACCATGCGCCCCTAGCGACCGAAAGTGATAACAAGCCATATATAGGTCGCACCTGAGTATAGGTCGCAGGCCTTGAAAAAAGTATAAAAGGTGCGACCTATACTCCGAAAAATACGGTAGTTAGATTGTAAACAGTCAGTTGCTGCTTATTGTTCTGGTTCTGACTGTTAATGTATTTATTAAGATTTTTATTATTGTTAGTATAGTTTATTTATTGTAAAGAGTGCTGTTTATTTAAAATGTCATCCAAATGGGTTGCTTTTATTTATTTGTACACAAACATATTGTTTACTTGACATATTTTTAAAATAAACATTTTGTAAGTCTTCATTTTGGCTTCTTTTTGTACTGAGATTTTATCGAACCAAGCCCTCCTTGAAACTGTACTGAACCTAAACGAGATTTTAGCATACCGTTACACCCTTATTTGTTACCGTCTCTTTTTGTCTAGTCTACAGAAATATGCTGAACATCTTTACCCCCTTCTGTCCATTTTGCTTTTGACAGGATGTAGGCTTCTTTGGCTTTGTTGATGTAAATATTGTCTAGTTAGGAGTGTAGGAGGATCGTCATTTGTCATCTTCGTTTAGTAAATGAATGTCATGAATTTCTCTTACAATGTCAGCTTCTCTTTGTTTGCTGAGTTGACTTGAAATTTGACAAATTTAATTTAAATTTGAGAGTTATATTTTAAGTGATCCCACTTCACTCTATAATTTGATAGTGATGAGTCTTTGTTTAAATCAACGGTTGTTCTTTTTATGTCCTGACAAAAGTGGTCATGATTAAGGAGATTCAAACTGAATTTCCCAAATTCTTTGGCGTGCCTTTGTGCATTTGTAGGAGTTAAAGTGAGCTTATTCATACAGTGATCAGTAAGTGGTGCAGCAGAGTTAAGCCTCAGATATAGTCGCGCTCTGGGTATTCGCGCATGCTCCATGGAGTCCGTGCGCTCTCTAGCCACGTGCTGTGTGCGTTTATGGTTGCGTGCTGTTCATTGTTCACCGACAGATGGCAGTAGTGTGAAACCAGTGGGAATGTAGTACGAGAGAGTGTAGAACAAGAATCGGTTGACGTCACACATGACAAACAAAATGGCTGCTCGTATTTTTATTCATTAACAAGTGTGGCATTTTATTTTGTTTATATCTTCTATTCTTAATATTTTTAGTTTTGCAGAGGTCAGTTATTCACAGATATGTGGTTTTTTTTACTGCCCTGCTGTAGTAGTTTGCATGAGTGCTGCTGTTATGAACATTTTCAAAGACAGTGTTTCAACACTGTCTTTGTTTTTTCATTATTAAACTTTTTATTTACTTTTTACATTTTTACATTGTGCTTTTTTCAAGTTTTTGTTGCAGTAGTAATAACTCTACAATGACACATTTTAGCGTGTTTATGTTTTAGTTGCATGCACTGTTTAAATCAAATAGAATTAACTGAAAAAGTATTAACTGAAAAAGTAATCTGTTTTCATAAATTTTTAAAGGGGACCACAGATTGCTTTTTAAAATTTTTATGGTATTTCTTTGGGGTTAAAAAACAGTGTTCATTCAATTTAATACACAAAATAATTCTTAGATAATCAATTATACCCTTTTTAATTCTGCCATTTTTAACTTTCGTTTTGAACGACCGGTTTATGATGAGGAGGTCTTGTGGCACGCCCTTCAAAGATCTGCTTACATTAACTCCGCCCTCCAAAGGCAGACGAGGAAGTCTGAACTCACGTTACTGCACGTTTCTTTTGCCTCCTTCTGACTCTCCCTCCCTCTGACTCTCCCTCCTTCTGCCTGTGGCGCAGCTGTAGGGGAGCAAAGCACACACACACACAAGCACAGCAGCACAGCGGGGGCTTTTTTATCTGCGTCCCTCCGAGGAGCACGTGCGGGCCGGCACACACACACATACACACACACACTCACAGCGGGCTTTCTTTTTATCAACACTACCTGACGCTCTGATGGAATTAAATAGGAGCTCCAAGTGATCTTGGCTCAGGCTGAACCTGTATGTGAGGACACACACACACGCGCACACACGGGTTTGGTTGCGTTAAGTAGTCTGTCCTGCTAATGACACATAAACCAACACACACACACACACACACACACACAGAAACATGCGCATCTGTTCCCATCTGAAAACTATCAATTTTAAATCCATTATCTGCGCCACGAGGGTCAGAGAGTTAGCTGGCTAGACTCTGTGACATTTTTAGCCATGAAATCAGGAAAAACAACCGTCAACTCTTTTATACTGGAGTGGGTTGAGCCGCACCAGGGGTTGCTAGGTGAGGGGGCTGGACTCAGGTTCGAGGTGGGTTGTCCTCGCGCCTGTGACGTAACAGGCGCGATGATTTCAAACCGAAACCTATCTTATCACAGTTAAATAAATCTACTTAGAGTAAATAAACCACTGGGTGCATTTTTTTGGCCTTAGGACTGTTTTTTTATGGAGTAAATACCCAAAGTTGAGTAAAAAAAACATTAAAAAGTGAATTTTGAATATGTGGTCCCCTTTAATAAAACTACATAACCGAAGACTGTGCCGGAACATTTTTTGCAATGACATTTACCCGACAGCCATTTCTTAATCTTTTTGTGTATTACATGGTTAGGCTAGATTTGGGTTATGGGGTTTGTTTCTCTAACGAATACATTTGTTATACTGATCTCTAATCTATTGGTAATCGTAATAAACAGTCCATAAACTCATGCAAAACTGTTATGGAGCATTAATAACCATATAAAAAAATGCCCATTAATTGGAGGTGCTACCACTTTCATTAAATTAAATTAATTTGGGTTCAAGACCAGAATTGTACTCTCAAACATATAATCAGCAGCAGGTTTTGTTTTAGTTTCTGCTAATTAAAAGGTCATTGTTAGATTATTATAAGATTGTGATGTGAATCAACTTAACAGTATCAACTCCAAAATTATAGCTTTGAATGTGTTCATATTTAGAGTGCATCAGCACTTCAGAAAAGGAAGAGTCAACTTAATATGATTTTTGTTTATTTGTTTTTTATAAAACAAATCACAATAAAAAAACAGGAAAGCACACATGCATTTCATCTGATTGTCTTTATGATCACGCATGGACGGATCATACAGATGCTGGTACATTCGGACCTTTTCAGCCAAATTTCCTTCGAAGACGTCCATCTTGAAAGCCGGGTGTAGTCGCAATGACTGAACGCGCAGGCTTTGCGGAGCTTCAAAATCTGGGAGGTGCACGACCAGGCGCGAAACCTACGCGCGGGGCCAAAGCGCGGGGGCGGGGACTATGCGATTACGTCACTTTTCGCGCGCGCACCCTCGCGCCCTATGTGACGCGTCAACTATATCCGAGGCTTTAGTAGAGTTAAAGTGCGTCTTTCAGGCTGTCATCAGCCAACTGGTTGATCCACTGTGAGAGGGTGCTATTTATAAGACTGAGCTGAATACAGCTTCTCAGACTGAGGAAGTCTTTCGGATGAAAGACGAAACGTTTCTACATTTTTTTTTGCTGCTTTGTTTTGTTTTATTTTTTGAATGTCCAGAGGACCAGACTTGGCTTTTTTACATTATTAGACCTCTTTCGCTTCAATACAATTCAATACAACAACTTCCGACTACTTCGCCTCCTCGTGGCTCCAAAACCGCACATTTTTTTTAGGCTCAGCGTTTTCCTCCCGATTTGTGGCTGTAAGGCTCTTTCTATTACATGTAGTCCCCGACTTACGAGCGAGTTCCGTTACAACGAGGCGCTCGTAACACGGAAACCTCGTAATTTGGAACGGCCGCCACGTGTCTCGTAAGTCCGAAATTTCGCTCGTAAGTTGGAACGGTTTTGCTAGCGCGACTACAAACACTCGTTTTTCATCGAAAACCTGCTTATGAGTGCATAAAAATGATCGGAAACGTGTGTCCACATGTTTAGCTAACGAACTGTGGTGAAAAAACACAGAAAAACTCAGTATTTTTTGCGTTTTTTCCAAAAATTTGCCAGCTCGTAAGTCCGGAACCTCGTAAGTTAGAGCGCTCGTAAGTCGGGGACTACCTGTAATTTGGAAAGCAGGGATGATTATCAAAATTACTGTATTACCTCTAAATATTATTTTTCTGCCCAAAAAACTAACATGAAACATGCACTTTAACTTCTAGGCCATGTGTAATATCTAATACAAGCCAAAAGTTTAGTCTAGATTTAATTGTTCCATCTGGTTTTAAACCAGTTAAAAATGTGTGCCTCTTGACGTAAAGTGTGCCGTGTATCATTCAACTTGAACTCATTACAAAATTCAAACAAAATGGAGTTGTAATGATGATTTTGAATATTTGATTGACATCTATCAAGCCATTTGTCCATTAAGGAGCCAAGATGGTCTAGTGGCAGGGCTTTTGACTACGGATCCGAAGGTCGCGGGTTCGCGCCCTGGCCACTACCCAGCTTGGGGTGTCTATGAGTGCACACCTATTTCTCCAGCTCCCCGGGCGCTTTCGGGCTGCTCACTGCACCACCTGGTAGGTGGTTGGGTTAAATGCAGAGACGAATTTCGTCTGTGTATGGGAACATACGCAGATGACAGGAATAGACATTATTATTATTATTATTATTATTATTATTATTATTATTATTATTATTATTATTATTACCATATAATGGTCTCCTCCAAAAATAATTTCACAGTTTACATGTACAGTACTGTATTTGAGACAGGCCTTTTAAAGCATTGCTCATTTCTGTAAAGTTTTTTTTTCTTTTTCTTTTGTGACCGTTGTAAATATATATTACTGTATTATAAAACAAACCTCTAAATATGCATCATTCACCACCGAATTTTTACACTATAAATTGTTATAAATAAGCAAAATCAGTTGTTTTTATTGGTAACAATTACAAGTTGTTAGTTTACTTTCAGACATTGACGAGTACAGTTGAGGCAGTTTGTCTCACAATGGCTATGGATGGATATAAATTCAAACTTAGTTCATGTGAACACTACATGCTCTCATCAATATTTAATTTATTTTTGTGCATTACTGATAAAACAGCTTGACAAATCTCAGGAAAAATCATGTAATATTGGATAATTTTCCTCGATAAATGACCAAGTATAATATTTTGTCTCATTTGTTTAACTGGGTTCTCTTTATCTACTTTTAGGACTTGTGTGAAAATCTGATGATGTTTTAGCTCATTTTTATGCAGAAATTTATAAAGTTTTAAAGGCTTCACAAACTTTCAAGCATCGCTGTATGTGTGAATTTAAAGTTATAATTGTGCCTGATGTTCACGTTTTCTGTGGTCCCTGCAGATGTTCAGCAGATGGTTCTGATTAAAGAAGCTCCTGAAGTACAGATGCTTGGGGTGGATCAACAGGATCCAGAGACCCTCAACATAAAGGAGGAAGATGAGGAACTGTGGACCAGTCAAGAGGGAGAGCAGTTTTGTGTGAAAACAGAGACTGATGACCCCGGGTTTGCATTCACTGCTGTTCCTTTGAAGAGTGAGGAAGATGAAGAGAAACGTCTATTTTTACAGCTTCATCAGCACCAAGTAAAAGAGGAAGATCTTCCAACCAGCAGTTCAGCTGACCAGATGAAAGCATCAACTGGTGGAGAGGACTGTGGAGGAGCAGAGACTACCAGGAACCCAGATCTAAATACTTATGGAGATGATTGCAGCTCTTCAGAGACTGAAGTCAGTGAGGATGATGAAGGTGATGATGTGAATGACTCTGACTCTCAGCTAAAAGACTTATCAGACTCTGGGTCAGAACCTGAAGACGGTGACAAAGACTGGAAGAAGAGCAGAGCTCCTGAGTCAGGCGTAAACACTGTCAACAAATCTTGCAGCTTCACTGAGCACGGGAAACAATTTCACAAGACAAGTCAGTCAGTGATGTCTTCAAGTTGTTTGGTTGTCAAGGAATGTGTTGAAGTGAAGAAAACTGGAGGCTCAGTCGAGAAAAGACAGTCAAGACAGACCTCATTTAGTTGTAAAGACTGTGGAAAAAGATTTAACAGAAAGGATAATCTAAACAGACACATGATAGTTCACACAGGACAGAAAGCATTTGCTTGTGATCTTTGTGGACAAAGGTTTGGACAGAAGTCACATTTAAACATCACACATGATAGTTCACACAGGACAGAAAGCATTTGTTTGTGATCTTTGTGGACAAAGGTTTGGACAGAAGTCACATTTAAACACACACATGATAGTTCACACAGGACAGAAAGCATTTGCTTGTGATCTTTGTGGACAAAGGTTTGGACAGAAGTCAGATTTAAACAAACACATGATAGTTCACACAGGACAGAAAGCATTTGCTTGTGATCTTTGTGGACAAAGGTTTGGACAGAAGTCAGATTTAAACAAACACATGATAGTTCACACAGGACAGAAAGCATTTGTTTGTGATCTTTGTGGACAAAGGTTTGGACAGAAGTCAACTTTAAACACACACATGATAGTTCACACAGGACAGAAAGCATTTGTTTGTGATCTTTGTGGACAAAGGTTTGGACAGAAGTCAACTTTAAACAGACACATGATAGTTCACACAGGACAGAAAGCATTTGTTTGTGATCTTTGTGGACAAAGGTTTGGACAGAAGTCAGATTTAAACACACACATGATAGTTCACACAGGACAGAAAGCATTTGTTTGTGATCTTTGTGGACAAAGGTTTGGATATAAATCATCTTTAAACAAACACATGGGGCTCCATATCATAGAAAAGCAGTTTAACTGAATAATAACCTGTGTTTTGTCTATTTTTAATCTCATATAAAATAACGCATTCCTTTCAGTAATGTTTTTTCTTTGTACCTTTATTACCAAACGTTTGATTTTTATATTTGACCACTAGGTGGTGCTTTGATTTTTAATATGAGAGCTTCTGTAAAAATCTAGTTCAACTTACACCAGAAGAGGTACATCTTTCATGGTTAGTCACTGAGAAGTCCCGTCTCAACGGTGGACGACAGGTGCAAACAAGCTACACACAGCTAAATGCACAGCAAACGGTTAAAACGTGCTGCAAACACATGCATAATCCTAACTCCTAAACAAAAAAACAAATGCAACAGAAAATAAATCTTCAATCACAGAAAATAAATGAAGAAACACACAATCAAAAAAGAAAAACATGCTGCACCAAAAACACCAAAACAACTGAAAATGAGATGTGTTAAAAACAACAACAAAAAGTATACAGACCACTAGTGGGGCTTGTCCACCAAGTCACATTGGACCAGACGCCCTGTAAATACATTTTAGCTGAGCTGACACTTTCTAAAGTCATAATACTTTCATAGTATGCAAGGATATATAAAATGTCTCAAGTAAAGAGAGGTTTTGGTAATGTAAGTGTAAGAGGACAACGGAGTGTCTCCAGGATGTAAGAAATGTTTTGTTGAAAACAATGTGGAAATCCACGATGAAAGTGAAATCGCAAATGGATTTAATAATTATTTTGTGAAAGTCGGATCTAACCTTGATGGAAAAATACCAAAATTGGACACAAGTACGGGTTATTCTATTAATAGTAGTGTAAATAGCATGTTTCTAAAGGGAACCGACAAGGAAGAAATACTGATGGTAGTCAAAAAAATTGCTGTTATAAGATCAAAAGACTGTGAAGATATGGACATGATGGTTATAGAAGAAATCATAAGTTATGTTATCGAGCCATTCACATATATTTGTAATTTGTCATTTTCATCTGGAATATTTCCGAACAGAATGAAAATAGCTAAGGTGGTTCCTCTTTTTAAGAATGGTGACAGGTTAACAACTACAGAACTATTTCATTGCTACCACAATTCTCAAACATTTTAGAAAACTTATTTGTATTTAGATTTGACCTTTTTCTAGATAAACATAACATTTTAAGTAACAGTCAATATGGGTTCAGATCAAATAAATCAACTTCCATAGTTCTTATGGAGTTGACGGAATATGTAACTGCAGCAGTGGATCAAAAACCATATTGTGTTAGTGTGTTTGTTGATCTAAAAAAGGCGTTTGATACAATTGACCATACTATTCTACTTGGAAAATTGGATAAATATGGTATCAGAGGACCTGCTTTGCAGTGGATACGTAGCTATTTGCATGACAGAAAACAATTTGTACAAATAGATTATTTAAGATCTGGACTCTGTAGTGTTTCATGTGGAGTGCCACAGGGCTCTGTATTGGGACCAAAGTTGTTTATTTTATGTATCAATGATCTGATGGATGTGTCTGGTATTCTCAATTGTGTCCTTTTTGCTGATGACACCACTTTTTTTTATTCGAGTTATGACTTGGAAAAATTGTTAGAGTTAATTAATAAGGAGTTTGTCAAGATACAAACTTGGTTTGATTTAAATAAGCTATCATTGAACACAGATAAAACAAACTATATGATTTTTAGTAATGAAAAGATATCTTCTGCTGTTCCTTTCATAATTAATGGTGTTGAAATATGTAGTGAATGAAACAAAGTTTTTGGGAATAATTATTGATGATGAACTGTCTTGGAAGCAGCACATAAATTCTGTTAAAACAAAAATATCTAAATCCACGGCTGTATTATACAGAGTGAAAGACTTATTGAACGATAAAGCCTTGTATTTGCTGTGTAATGCAATAATTGTACCACATTTGAATTACTGTGTTGATGTTTGGGGAACAGCGTGCAGAACTATAACAAAGCCTATTATTATCTTACAGAAAAGAGCTATAAGAATCATAACAAGAGTGCATTACTGTCATCCATCTAATATATTGTTTTCTAAAATGAAACTATTGAAGTTCTATGATCTGGTGGAATATAATGGAGTCCTCGAGTTACGTACGAGTTACGTTTCTACGCACTGTTCGTATTCCGATTTTGACGTAAGTCGGAAATCGGTACACGTGGCGTTCGTAAGTCCGGATTTTTTGATGTAAGTCGGAACTCAGATCACGTGGCGTTTGTACGCTGCGCCGCACACCCGTTTATCGACATGAGACTGAACAAGCGTACATCTTCTTCTTCTTCTTTCGGCTTTTCCCTTTTCAGGGGTCGCCACAGCGAGTCATCCTCCTCCACCTCACTCTGTCCTCTGCATCCTCTGTCCTCACTCCAACTACCTTCATGTCCTCTCTAACTGCATCCATATATCTCCTCTTTGGCCTTCCTCTGTGTCTTTTTCCTGGCATCTGCATTTCTAACATCCTTCTACCAATATACCCACTGTCCCTCCTCTGGACATGTCCAAACCATCTCAGTCTGGCCTCCCTAACTTTATCTCCCAGTTGTTCAACATGTGCTGTACCTCTGATGATCTCATTCCTGATCTTATCCATCCTTGTCACTCCTAAGGAGAACCTCAGCATCTTCATTTCTGCTACTTCCAGTTCTTTCTCCTGTCTTTTTGTCAATGACACTGTCTCCAGACCATACAACATAGCTGGTCTCACCACTGTCTTGTAAACTTTTCCTTTGACCTTTGCTGACACCTTTTTGTCACAAATCACTCCTGAAACTTTTCTCTGAACATGACAAATACTGAACAAGCGTACATACTGGTCCATAAACATGCACAGAACTTTATTTACAAATGGTTAGCTAACCCATTACACCACACATTCATCTATAAACACAGCATGTACTAGCGTTCGGAGCGCGTTCATAAGTCCGGATTGTCGTAAGTCAAGGACTCCCTGTATTCTTTTACTAATGTATGAAGCACAGAATCAAACACTACCTCCGAATATTCAAAAACATTTTGTAAAGAGGGAAAGCAGTCATAACTATAAGGGAACTGACATTTTTGTTAAACCACGTTATAGAACAAGTTTTAGGAGTAGGTCTACATTAATACAGTGCATACGGTAGGTATGTGGAATGGTTTGGATAATAATGTCAAAAAGGCTAAGTCTGTGTTTATATTTAAGAAATTGATTAAGAGTGAACTTTTGAAAAAATATGTATATAAACGGTGAAAATTATAAGTACCATATATTTGTGAATTGTAATAAGTTACATAATTGGTTCATGAATAATTATTGTTTAAAATTCTCTGATGCATGCTCAATAATCCAGGTAGAAAAATCTAAAAAAGCTAAGTCTGGTCCTCTGGATATTCAAAAAATAAAACAAAGCAAAAAAAATGTAGAAACGTTTCGTCTTTCATCCGAAAGACTTCCTCAGTCTGAGTTGCTGTATTCAGCTCAGTCTTATAAATAGCACCCTCTCACAGTGGATCAACCAGTTGGCTGATGACAGCCGAAACCAGCTGCTCACATGATCAAGGAGGACCATCACGTCCACATCTGAGCTGAATGCAGCAACTCAGACTGAGGAAGTCTTTCGGATGAAAGATGAAACTTTTCTACATTTTTTTTTGCTTTGTTTCGTTTTATTTTTTGAATGTCCAGAGGACCAGACTTAGCTTTTTTAGATTGTTTGAATTGATTTTGTTTAAAAAGGGGCAGATATAAGATTTTTTTCTTCTGCTTCCTTTCATTTTAAATTTGTTTTTTTTTCTTCTTAAAATGATTTTGTAAATATATTTTTTTGTGTTTTAAATTTGAAATGAACAAATAAATAAATTTAAAAAATGTGAGAACAGAGTTGCCTGTTACGTTAATTCACGGATTCTCTTCTTTTTGGATTAAACAATAAACTTGTGTGACCATTAAGTGATGAAAGAGTAATAATAATAATAATAATGAATTCAATTTATACTGCACTTTTCATTAATAAAAATCTCAAAGTGCTACAACAAATGAAACAAGTGATAAAATCAAGTAAAATCAATAATAATATCAACTAAGATTAAAGACAGAATCATGTGGAGGCAGAATAGGCCTACTTAAAAAATAAATAAATAAGTGATAAAATCAAGTAAAATCAATAATAATATCAACCAAGATCAAAGATAAAATCATGTGGAGGCAGAGTGCTATGAGACGTTTAAAATTGACCCATCAGGAAATGCGGCCATTTATTTAATCATCAAAATAACATCATATCATTTACACAGATTTATTGATTTACAATTTCCTATAAATTGACTTCAGCACAGATGGAAATCACGCGTTCGTAATTTTTTGGAACAACAGAATCAAGTAATGAGATGGTAAATTACTTAATTTCTGAAGGCTTTTAGCTTATTTGTTACTGGCAAGAGATAAGGTTTTCTCGTCCTAGTGTCTGCGTCAAATCGGACCGAGTAGTGGCAAGTAGTTCCGGTTGAGTTTCAGAATAAAACATTCCTTTAGAAATAATTTTCATTCAAATCTTTGGAGCTTTTAAGCTCAAGGTGGATGTACGGTGACGGGCCGTAAATCCTTGCTGATGGACGAGACCTTTGGCGCATGGCCGAACGTCCATACAGCTTAGGAGAAAGTTTCACATCTCCCTCTCTAGCAAACTTGAGGAAGAAACAGGAAGTCAGATTTTATAAAAGAGGGCTGTGACTTGCCTCTCCCAGGGACTAGGCAGGGAATTAGATGAGGTCAAGGGGGAGGAGAGACAGGTTAGTTTAGGTCAGAAGGAGAAGCTCAAGTGTTAGACTTCAGGCGCCAGCTTCTTGATGTACTGATTAACTTGTCTTAACACTTTTTTAAACAAATACTAACGATCAACTTGACATGACCTTGGCCTAAACAGAGTCTTTCTTTATCACAATCTGAAATGTAGAATCAAAAATTACTTTTGAGTAAAACATTAGCTTGCATGATGAAGTTGAAAGAAATCATTATACTGTTCCACAGTCGACTCAAATAAGT